>SJYC01069884.1:0-16551 GCA_006408675.1 Madoqua kirkii
AGAAAATTTACAACTTTATTAAAACTTCCAACTTCTTAACAAGGCTAATGACTCCATTTGTTTCTATCAACTTCTAATTTATCTCAGCAGCATTTTGTGGTTTTTAGTATAAAGATCTTATATATTTTTTATCAAAAGTTTCATATTTTTGATAATAAGCTATATTTTTAAATTTCTCAATTGGTTATTCCTAGTATATAGGAAGGTAGTAGATATGTGTATGGTTGTTATCTCACAACTTTGGTAAAAATACTTATTGATGGTATTCTTGTTTATATTCCATTAGGCTTTCTACATAGATGATGATATCATCTGGGAACAAAGGCAGTTTTATCAATACTTTCTGTGCAGTTTGATGCCTTTAGTTTATGTCTAGCCATATCACACTGGCTGGAATCTCCCATACAATGTTTTATAGAAGTATTAACAGTTACTAGCCATTGCTTTTGGTAGTGTTGTTCTTGAACTTAGGGCTAAGGCATTCAATGTTTCTCTTAAGTTGCTACTTGTAGCTTTTGTAGATGGATTTACTCAGGTTGAAGGATTTCCTTCCTGTTTCTAGTATCGTTTGTTCAGTTTTTCAGATGTTAGTTCTTGTCACCTGTTGGTTTTTTTTTCTGTCTATTGAGATCATCATTTGTTTTTGTGTGTGTGTTCATATGATGGATTTAATTAATTTTTTCAATGTGTAGCCCACCTTTATTACTGAGACAAACTCCATATTTTATTTTTCACTTTTATTGTTTCATATTTGTCTGGCTTAGTATGAAGTAACTGATGACTTTAAAGAATTGGTGTGTAGTAATACTAATTTTAGGATATAATAGTTCTCCATATATGTTCGCTATAATTCACCAATATAGCATACTGGACTTAAAGTTCTCTTTGTAGGAGAATTTATAAAAAGTATTTTCTTTGTAAAATTCAACTTTTCACTGTAGCTTTTTTTTTTCCCTAGAGCAATTTTGTAATTCATGTCTTTGAGGGAGTTAGTCATTCTCCTGTAAATCACAATTTTAGTGGTGCAACACTGTCTTCATATTAATGTTACCTTCTTCGTACTTTGATATCATCCTTTCCAGTCATGTAATTAACAGTTCCTCTTATCTATTTTTTCCTCATCAGTCTCTCTAGAAGTGTATCTCTTTATTGATCTCTTCAAGGAAACTGACATTGGCTTCACTTATTCTCTTTTCCGTTTCTAATTTAATGACTCGTGCTCTCAATTTTATTTTCTTTCACTGATTTTGGCCTTAATTTTCCCTTTCTTTTCTAGTTTCCAAGGTTGAAGCAAAGGTTTTAAGCTGAAATCTTCTTCACTAGAATGCATTTTTAATGCCATAAACATGCTCTTAAGTGTTGCTTTAGTGGCATCCTGTAAACTTTGATATGTTTTATTTTCATTCAGTGAAAATCTTGGTAATTTCCTTTATCTGTTTTGAACCATGGTTTATTTAAAAGTATGTTGTACAGATTTTAGATGTTTAGTGATTTACATAATTCTGTTATAAATTTCTAATTTAATTGCACTGAAGTCATTGAACATCTTTCAGTATTTTGAATCATTTAAGTAACTATTGGACTTCCCCGGTGGCTCAGACGGTAAAGCATCTGTCTACAATGCTGGAGCCCTGGGTTTGATCCCTGGGCTGGGAAGATCCGCTGGAGAAAGAAACGGCAATCCACTCCAGTACTATTGCCTAGAAAATCCCAAGGACAGATGAGCCTGGTAAGTTACAGTCCATGGGGTCGCAAAGAGTCGGACACGAGTGAGTGATCACTTTCACTTTAAGTAACTATGGAGTATTCTCATGCCTCGAATATAGTCTACCTTAGAAAAGGCTTTCGGTGCACTTAGAACGTCCTCTGCAGTTGTTTTGGTTTGTTTGTGTTTAGTTGCTCAGTCGCGTGTCTGACACTTTGTGACCCCATGTACTGTAGCCCGCCAGGCTCCTCCATCCGGGGAATTCTCCAGGGCAGAATACTGGAGTGGGTTGCCATGCCCTCCTCCAGGGGATCTTCCCAACCCAGGGGTCAAACCACATTGCAGGTCTCCCACATTGCAGGCAGGTTCTTTACCATCTGAGCTACCAGGGAAGTGTCTCTATAGTTGTTTTCTGGTGTACTGCAAGATGTGGATCATATGGATTTTATTTGCAGTGTTTTCCAACTCTTTTATTCTTTCCAATTTTCTATCTATATATCCTACCACTTGTTGATAGAAGAATACGAACATCATCGACAAAATTGTGTATTTATCTATTTTTTTAAATTATGTCAATTTTTTTTATTTTGAATCTCTTATCAAGTTTAGGACTTTTGAAAGTGAAATTGCTCAGCCGTGTCCGATTCTTTGTGACCCCATGGACTGTAGCCTACCACATTCCTTCCATGGGATTTTCCAGGCAAGAATACTGGAGTGGGTTGCCATTTCTTTCTCCAGGGGATCTTCCCCACCTAGGCTTCGAACCCAGGTTTCCTGCATTGTGGGCAGATGCTTTACTGTCTGAGCCACTAGGGAAGTCCAGATGAGAACTTTTAGGGCTTATGTATCCTCTTGAAGAATTGACTTTATATCATTATAAAGTAAGCTTCTTTCAAAAATTGGAGTATACTTGCTTCAGAATGTTGCATTAGTTTCTGCTGTACAAACTGAATTAGCTATATGTATACACATATATAATTGTATACTATATGTATAGATATATAATTCAGCTATGTGGATATGTGTAGACACTTGTATACTATATGTATAGATATATAATTCAGCTATATGGATATGTGTATACACTTGTATACTATATGTATACATATATAATTCAGCTATATGGATATGTATATACATATAGCTAATTCAGTTTGTTGTACAGCAGAAACTAATGCAGCATTCTTGTCTGAGTGAACTCCGGGAGATGGTGATGAACAGGGAGGCCTGGCATGCTGCGATTCATGGGGTCGCAAAGAGTCGGACACAACTGAGAGACTGAACTGAACTGATACATATATTCCCTCCGGTTGAACTTCCCTCTCACCCTCATGCCCCATCTAGGTCACCACAGAGCATGGAGCTGACTCCCTGCACCACGCAGCAGATTCCCCCTGGCTATCTGCCCTACACATGGCAGTGCACACAGGCCAATACCAGCCCCCCAATTCACCACCTCCCCCCCACACACTTGTCCACACATCTGTGTTCTATGTCTACATCTCTTTTCCTGCCCTGTGAGTAGGTTCATCTGAATCATTGGTCTACATATATGTGTTACAATGTGATATAGTTTCTTCCTCCTTCTGACTCAACTCACTCTGCATAAGACTCTAGGTCCATTCTCATCTCTACAAATGACCCACTGGATTCCTTTTATTTCTTAGTAATAGTCCATCTTTGCTCTGAAGTCAGCGTTACCTAATCTGTAATATAACCCCTCCAGCTTTCCAACTTCCTTGAAACTATTGTTAAATTCAAATGTATTTTCTCAACATTTTACTTTGAAACTATTTGCTTCTTTATATTGAGATGTCTTTTTTTTAATGGAAAACATGTAATTAGGTCTTGCTTTTTAATCCAAACTGACAATATTTGACTCTAAATTAGCAAGTTTAGTCCATTTAAGTTAATGTGATCATTGATATGGTCAGGTGCAGATTTATCATCTTGGCTTTTCTTTGAAAACATATTTCCATCAGTTCTCTTTTATTTCTTCCATCTTTTGTATTTTTATGATTGTTTGGGCTCCTTTGTTGACCAAATTGAGCTACAATCATTTTGTTAATAATTAGTTTAGCATTTACACAATATATTTTTAACATCACGATTTGTCTACAAGTCATACTATCCCATTTCACCTCCAGTATAAGCTTTTTACAGTATTATAATTCCATTTTCTTCCTCCAACCACTATGGTAATGTTTTCAAGTATTTTACTTACTCATATGTTATAAACCCCACAGTAAACACTACCCTTTTAAGGAGCTTATTTTTAAAAGATAGTTAAATGGTAATACAGCACTTAGGTACTCGCATATTTCCTACTTCTGGTCCTCTTCATCCTATTGTGTTGATCCACATTTCTATCTGCTCTCATTTTTCTTTCTGCCTGAACTGCTTGGCTCAACACTTGTTAAAGTGTGAGTTCGATGGTAATGAATTTTTCAACTTTTGTGTGTTTGAAAAAGTTTTTATTTTTGACTTTTTTGGAAAATTTCATTGGGCATAGAGTTCATGATTGACATTGTTTTTCTTGTTTCCAGCTCTTTAACAATAGTCCTCCAGCTTGCATCGTTTCCAAGGCTTCTGCCGGGAGCCTCACCTCTGGATTTTCTGGATGTCCTGTGTTTTCTTTCCTCTGCCTGCTTTTGCATTCTTATGTTTGTCATGCTATAAGTGCTTTGGTTACGATGCACACTGCTGTAGATCTCATCACGTTGCTTGCCCTCTCAGTTTGCTGAAGTTCTCTGAATTATAGGTTTATAGTTTCCATTGGGAATAATTCTGGCCATTATTTTTCCAAGATTATTACTTTTTCTTTTTCTCCTTTGAACTCATCAGTTATGTGTATATTAAACCTCTATGTCATTCAATGTTTTCCCCTAGCCTATTAACGATTTTAAATTTCTCTCCTTTTCTGATGTTTAACTTGGACCTTTTAACACATTTTCTATGTCTCTATATAAATTCTTTATATATATAGAATATACTTTTAATAACATCTTTAATGCCCTTGTCTGTTAATTTAAACATCTGGTTAAATTCTAGGTGAGTTTCATGTGGTTGATATTCCTTCTCAGTACTGGTCAATTTTTTTTTTTTAATTCTTGCTTATTCATCCTCATCTTTTTTTTTAATTAAATTATTTTTAATTGAAAGATAATTGCTTTCCAGAATCTTGTTGTTTTCTGTCAAACCTCAACATGAATCAGCAATAGGTGTACAAATACTTCCTCCCTTTGAGCCTCCCTCCCATATCGCATCCCCCATGCCACCCCTGTAGGTTGATGCAGAGCCCCTGTTTGAGTTTCCTGAGACAGACAGAAAACTCCCGTTGGCTGTCTGTCTTACCTATGGTAATGTAAGCTTCCATGTCGCTCTTTCCATATATCTCACCCTCTCCTCATGCCCATAAGTGTGTTTTCTATGTCTATTTCTCCTTGTTGCCCTTCAAAAATAAATTTGTCAGTATAATTTTTCTAGATTCCATATATATGCCTTAGAATACAGTATTTAACTTTCTCTTTCTGACTTCCCTCTGTGTAATTGACTCTAGATTCATCCACTTCACTGGAACTCCCTCAAATATATTCCTTTTATGGCTGAGTAATATTCCATTGTATATACATACCACAACTTCTTTATCCATTCAGCTATCAGTGGACATCTAGGTTGCTTCCGTGTTCTAGCTATTGTAAATAGTGCTGCAAGGAACAATGGGATACCTGTGTCTTTCTCAGCTTTGGTTTCCTCAGGGTATATGCCTGGGAGTGGGATTGCTGGGTCATATGGCATTTTTATTCCTAGTTTTTAAGGAGTCTCCATGCCGTCTTCCATAATTGCTGCATCAATTTACATTCCCACCAATAGTGCAAGGGCATTCCCTTTTCTCCACACCTGTTCCAGCATTTATTGTTCACAGACATTTTGATGACAGCCGTTCTGACTGGTGTGCTGTGATATCTCAATGTAGTTTAGATTTGCTTTTCTCTGATCATGGGCAATGTCAAGCATCTTTTTGTGTGTTTGTTAGCCATCTGTATATCTTCTTTGGAGAAATGTCTGTTTAGGTCTTTTTCCCACTTTTTGATTGGGTTGTTTATTTTTCTGGTATTGAGTTGTATGAGCTGCTTGTATATTTTGGAAATTAATCTTTTGTCAGTTGTTTCATTTGTTGTTATTTTCTCCAATTCTGAGAGTTGTCTTCTCACCTTGCTTATAGTTTCCTTTGTTGTGTAAAAGCTTTTGAGTTTAATCAGGTGCCATTTGTTTACTTTTGTTTTTATTTCCATTACCCTAGGAGGGATTCATAGAGGATCTTGCTTTGGTTTATGTTTGAGTGTTCTGCCTACGTTTTCTTCTAAGAGTTTTATAGTTTGTGGTCTTACATTTAGGTCTTTAATCCATTTTGAGTTTATCTTTGTTCATGATGTTAGGAAGTGCTCTAGTTTCCTTCTTTTACATGTAGCTGTCCAGTTTTTCCAGCACCATTTATTGAAGAAGTTGTCTTTGCCCCATTATATAGTCTTGCCTCTTTTGTCAAAAATAAGGTACCCATATGTGCATGGCTTTATTTCTGGGCCTTCTATCTTGTTCCATTGGTCTATATTTCTGTTTTTTGTTGTTGTTGTTGTTGTTTTTGCCAGTACCATACTGTCTTGATAGCTGTAGCTTTGCAGTATAATCTGAAGTCAGGAACATTGATTCCATCTTGCCTTTTTTGTCAAAAATAAGGTACCCATATGTGCATGGCTTTATTTCTGGGCCTTCTATCTTGTTCCATTGGCCTATATTTCTGGTTTGTTTTTGTTTTTGTTTTGCCAGTACCATACTATCTTGATAGCTGTAGCTTTGCAGTATAATCTGAAGTCAGGAACATTGATTACTCCAGTTCCATTCTTCTTTCTCAAGACTGCTTTGGCTATTTGTAGTCTTTTGTGTTTCTATATGAATTGTGAAATTTATTGTTCTAGTTATGAGAAAAAAGCCATTGGTAAACTGATAGGGAAGGCATTGAAGCTGTTGATTGAGTTTGGTAGTATAGTTAATTCCACAATATTGATCCTTCCTACCCAGGAACATGGACTATAATCTATGTTTATCAGTAATATTGGCCTGTAGTTTCCTTCTTCTTTTTTTTTATATTGTCTTTTTCTGGTTTTCATATCTGGGTGATGGCGGCCTCCTATAAAGAGTTTGGAAATGTTCCTTCCTCTGCAATTTTTTGAAAGAGTTTTAGAGGATAAGCATTAGCTCTTCTCTAAATGTTTGATAGAATTATTCAATATCCTGGGCTTTTTTGGGGGAGGGGGAGAGGGGATTTTGACCACAGCTTCAATTTCAGTGCTTGTAATTGGACTGTTCGTGATTTCTATTTTTTCCTGTTTCAGTCTTAGAAGATTCTCCTATCATTTTTTCTTGATGAGTCTGGCTAAAGGTTTGTCAATTTTGTTTATCTTCTGAAAGAACCAGTTTTTTTGTTTTATTAACTTCACCATTGTTTCTTTTATTTTATTTTCATTTATTTCTGCTTTGATTTTATGATTTCCTTCTGCTAATCTTGGGGGTTTTCTGTTCTTTTTTTTCTGGTTCTTTTAGATGTAAAATTAGATTGTCTATTAAATGTTTTACTTGTCTCTTTCTTGTTCCTTGAGGTAGGTCCATCTAGTCAAGGCTATGATTTTAGCAGTGGTCATGTATGGAAGTGACAGTTAGACTATAAAGAAAGCTGAGCACCAAAAAATTGATGCTTTAGAGCTGTGGTGTTGGAGAAGACTCTTGAGAGTCCCTTGGACTGCAAGGAGATCCAACCAATTCCTCCTAAAGGAAATCAGTCTTGAAAATTCACTGAAAGGCCTGATGCTAAAGCTGAATCTCCAATACTTTGGTCACCTGAAGTGAGGAACTGACTCACTGGAAAAGTCCCTGATGCTGGGAAAGATTGAAGGTGGGAGGAGAAGGGGACGACAGAGGATTAGATGGCATCACTGACTCGATGGACATCAGTTTGAGTAAACTCAGAGAGTTGGTAATGGACAGGGAAGCCTGGCATGCTGTAGTCCATGGGGCCACAGAGTCAAACATGACTGAGTGACTGAACTGAACTGAACAGAGGTTGGATTATATTGCTATAAAATTCCCTCATAGAACTACTTTTGCTGCAGCCCATATGTTTTGAGTCATTGTGTTTTCATCGTCATTTGTTTCTAGAAATTTTTTTTATTTCCCTTTTGATTTCTTCAGTAACCTCTTCATTATTTAGAAACATATTGTTTAATCTCCATGTGTTTGTGTTTTTCACAGTTTTTTTTCCCTATAATTGATATCTAGTCTCATAGCATTGTTGTTGGTAAAGATGTTTGATATAATTTAAATTTTCTTAAATGTACTATGTTTTTATTTGTGACCCAAGATGTGGTCTATCCTGGAGAATGTTCCATGTGCACTTGAGAAGAAGGTGAATTCTTCTTCATTTGGATTCAATGTCCTGAAGTTAACAGTGAGATCCATCTCATCTAATGTATCATTTAAGACTTGTGTTTTCTTATTAATTTTCTGTTTTGGTGATCTGTCCATTGTTGTGAGTGGGGTAGTAAAGTCTCCTTCTATTATTGTGTTAGGGTCAATTTCTCCTTTTACTTTTATTGAGGTGCTCCTGTTGGGTGCATAGATATTTATAATTGTTATGTCTTCCTCTTGAATTGATCCCTTAATTATTATGTAGTGTCCTTTCTTATCTCTTTTAGTCTTCTTTATTTTAAGGTCTATTTTGTCTCATGTGAAGATTGCTCCTCTAGCTTTATTTTGCTTCCCATTTGTATGGAATATATGTTTCCATTCTCTCACTTTCAGTCTATACATGTCTTTAGGTCTGAAGTAGGTTTCTTGTGCACAGAATACATATGGGTATTCTTTTTGTATGGACTTCCCTGGTGGCTCAGATGGTAAAGTGTCTGTCTACAATGTGAGGGACCTGGCTTTGATCCCTGGGTTGGGAAGATTCCCTGGAGAAGAAAATGGCAACCCACTCCAGTACTCTTGCTTTGAAAATCCCATGGATGGAGGAGCTTGGCGCAGGCTACTATCCATGGGGTCACAAAGAGTCGGGCATGACTGAGCAACTTCACTTCACTTTTGTATCTATTCAGCCAATCTGTGTCTTTTGGTTGGAGTGTTTAATCCATTTACATTTAAAGTAATTACTGATATATATGTTCCCATTGCCATTTTCTTAATTGTTTGGGGTTGATTCTGTAGATCGTTTTATTCTCTTTTATTTCTTAACTATATAAGTCCCTTTAACATTTGGTGTAAAACTAGTTTGGTGGTAGTGAATTCTCTTAACTTTTGATTGTCTGAAAAGCTTTTCATTTCTCCATCAATTTTAAATGAGATCCTTGCCAGATAGAGTAGTGTTGGTTATAGATATTTCCTTTTCAACTCTTTAAATATATCCTGCATTCTCTTCTGGCCTGCAGAGTTTCTGCTGTAAGATCAGCTGTTAAGTGGATGGGGTAACTCTTGTATATTACTTGTTGTTTTGAATATTCTTTCTTTGTGTTTAATCTTTGTTAGTGTGATTATTATGTGTCTTGGTGTGTTTCTCTCTGGGTTTATCCTGCATGGGACTCTGCACCTCTTGGACTTGATTGATTATTTCCTTTTTCATACTGGGGAATTTTTTAACTACAAACTCTTTGAAAATTTTCTCATACCCTTTCTTTTTCTCTTCTTCTTCTGGGACCCCTATAGTTCAAACATTGGTGCATTTGATATTGTTTCAGAGATATCTGAGACTATCTTCGGTTCTTTTCCTTCTTTTTACTCTTCTGTCATTCAGAAGTTATTTCCACCATTTTACCTTCCAGAACACTGATTTGTTATTTTGCTTCAGACATTCTGCTATTGATTCCTTTTAGAGTATTTTTTTTTTTAATTTCAGTAATTGTGTTATCTCTGTATGTTTATTCTTTAATTTTTCTAGATATTTGTTAATTGATTCTTGCATTTTCTCCATTGTGTTTTCAAGGTTTTTGATCATCTTTACTATCATTATTCTGAATTCTTTTTCAGGTAGTTTGCCTACTTTATTTTCATTTATTTGGTCTTCTATGTTTCTAGTTTGTCCTTCATTTATACAGTACTTCTCTGTCTTTTTATTATTTATTTTTCTAAATTTACTGTGTTTGAGTTTCCTTTTCCCAGGCTTCAAGGTTGAATTCCTTTTTGCTTTTGGTTTCTGCCCCCCTAAGGCTGGTGAAGTGCTTTGTGTAAGCTTCATATAGGGTGAGATTTATATTGTATTTTTTTTCTTTTCTTTTGATTGACAAGGCTGAGTGACATCATAATCCTGTCTGCTGATGATTGCATTTGTGGTTTTATTTTGTTCCTGGTTTAGATGAGGCATCCTGCACAGGGTATTACAGGCGATTGTGTGATGCCAGGTCTTGCACTCAGGTGGTTTCCTCTGTGTGACTTGGAGTCAGTGCTCCCACTCCAAAGGCTCAGGGCTTGATCTCTGGTCAGGAAAAAAGATTCCAGAAGTCATTTGTTATGGCATTCAGTTCAGTTCAGTTCAGTTGAGTTCAGTTGCTCAGTCGTGTGTGTCTGACTCTTTGCAACCCCATGAATCACAGCACGCCAGGCCTCCCTGTCCATCACCAACTCCTGGAGTTCACTCAGACTCACATCCATCAAGGCAGTGATGCCATCCAGCCATCTCATCCTCTGCCATCCCCTTCTCCTCCTGCCCCCAATCCCTCCCAGCATCAGAGTCTTTTCCAGTGAATCAACTATTCGCATGAGGTGGCCAAAGTATTGGAGTTTCAGCTTCAGCATCTTTCCTTCCAAAGAAATCCTAGGGCTGATCTCCTTTAGAATGGATTGGCTGGATCTCCTTGCAGTCCAAGGGTCTCTCAAGAGTCTTCTCCAACACCACAGTTCAAAAGCATCAATTCTTCGGCACTCAGCTTACTTCACAGTCCAACTCTCACATCCATACATGACCACAGGGAAAACCATAGCCTTGACTAGATGGACCTTCTCTGGCAAAGTAATGTCTCTGCTTTTGAATATGCTACCTAGGTTGGTCATAACTTTTCTTCTAAGGAGTAAGCGTCTTTTAATTTCATGGCTGCAGTCACCATCTGCAGTAATTTTGGATTGCTTTAAGAGACATTAAGTCACATACCCAAAAACAAGAAACCAAAGATGAGCCCCAGGCAAATGGCAGTTATAAAATCAGGCAAATAATAACTAAAATAATGAAATATACACTTATAAATATATATCCATAAGCAAAATCAAACTGTCCAACAAAAATAAAGTGCAATAGATTGACCCTACAAACAAAGGAAACCAAAAATTATGTCTACCAGTTAAGAACAAAGCTAACTAAAGCAAAAACTAGAAAACAAAACTAAAGCAAGGTGCCAAGTGGGGAATAAAGCAGTGAAAAAAAAAAAAACTAACAAAACTAACAAGTGTGATGAGAGGAAACAAAGAATAGATATACAAAGTTAAATAGAGATAGATAAAGGAGATTTATATGCATTAAAAATTAACTGCAAGAACAATAGGAAATAAAACAAAGGAATAAATGTACAAAAATAATAGGCTAAAAATTAAAATTAAAAATTATTAGAAAGAAAAAATAAGAGGAAAGAGAAGATTTGAAAAAAGAAAAAAGAAAACTCCACAGAACTGCAAAAGCTCGATGCAGAGGCAGAGGTTTATAACAACACTAAAATGTGTGATTGAAAAAAAAGAAATTCAAAAGCTTGATTAGGTTTCATAGTGCCAATAAAACTGACAACTACAACAGAGGAGGGGAAAAAAAGAAAATCCAAAAGAAAATACAGAACAAGTCAAAACATAAGAATAATAAATATTTTCTTGAGTCACTGCTGTCAGAGTCCTTTCCCTCTCTGTGAGTCACAGTCCACCTCACCTCCCTAGTATGTCCTCCAATTTTGTGCTGGTCTCTGAACCTGCTGGAGGGGCAGCTAAGATTCTAATCTAGTCCTACTCCTGTGTTATCTTGCTTCCAATGTCCACAGCTATCAGAACTAGGGTGTTTTCTTTTCTGGGGCTCTCATGTCCTTTTATATATTCCATAGACACAGAGTGTGCCTAGTTGATCCTGTGTACTTAATCTGCAGCTTGTGGGAAGGTTTTGAGTCTTCTTCCTTAGCCACACTGCCCCTGGGTTTCAACTGTGGTTTTATTTACACCACTGCATGTGGATCATCCAGGGAGGTTTGCTCCTGAGGCTGCCCTGGAAAACTTGGGTCTGCCTGGTGATGACCAGGTATGGAGGTGGTGCAGCTGCTTGGATCTCAGGGGTTCTGGCAGCACCAGGTACTCAGGGGAATTGGCGGCTAGGGCACCAGCAAATATAGTGATCTAGAAGGGTGTTTTCCTAGTTGGATCTTCCCTGTAGCTCAGACAGTAAAAAAAAAAATCTGCCTGCAATGCAGGAGACCCAAGTTTGTCCCTGGGTTGGGAAGATTCTCTGGAGAAGAGAATGACAACTCACTCCAGTATCCTTGCCTGGAGAATCCCATGGACAGAGGAGCCTTGCAGGCCACAGTTTATGGGGTCACAAAGATATGGACACAACTCAGTGACTAACACCACCCTACTACTACTAGAAGGGTATAGCAACCAGTATTGGCGAGTACACTCCAGGGTTCTTGCCTGGAGAATCCCCTGACAGAGAAGCCTGGCAGGCCACAGCCCACGATGTTGCAGAGTTAGACACAGCCAGAATGATCCCATGTGTATAGATGCAAGACTGGTTTTTGGTTTTGTTTTTGCCTGTGGCATCTCTGCCCTATGAGGGTTGAGCATGACAGTGGCACAGCTGCTTGGGTCATGGGGACCCTGCTGGCTCCAAGTGTGCAGGGGCACAGCCTGCCTCAGCTGCAGGAGTTATGGCCCTTTCAGAGTCTCTTTTCATGCTTACAGTAGCTGGTGACCAGAAGTCCTCTTTGGCTAATCTCTCTCCATATCTCTGCCCATTCAGGCACTTAGAGGACTCCCTTGCCTGCGGTCCTTCTCTGTCGTTCACCATGTCAGCACATAAAGCCACCTTCCCTCCCCCCCCACCGCCCGGCACATAGACGGGGCACCCCTAGCTGGTGTCCTACACTGTAGATCGGCACATCAGTCACTTAAAGGGGCACCTGGGTGGGGCCCTAGTCTGTAGTTCAGAGCGTCAGGTGCTTGATGGGCCAGCCTCTCTATCATTCAGCTGCAGATGCTGGCGTGTAGGGAGAGAGAGGCTCTGGTGATGGGTGCACCCCCTACCCCTGACTCAGCAGGATCGCCTTGCTTCCATGGCGGCCTGGCTTGCCTCCAGGGGCATTTCCCACCTCAGTCTCCTCCCTCACTTCCTCTAGATCAGTCTCTCCGCTGTCAACAGCAGCCCTCGCCCTGGGATCACTCTACAGTCCCTGTACTCCAGCTCCCAGCTGCTGTGCCTTCTAGGGAACCTGCATCCCTGTCCAGGGTTGTATGGCTGTGGCAAGGACTGTCTGATTCTCATCCCATTCGGCTGCCACAGAGCAGCTGTCTCACTCTGAGCCTTAAGTGTTTCTTCTCTGACTCAGACAGTTGCCCTGATGTGGGGATGGGACACCAGCTTCAGTTCCCACACCAGCCAATGGAGGTGCAATCCTACCGAAACTCCTCTCTTTCTCTCTTGTTTTTACCTTAAACTGAGTTTTGTGTAGTTCTGAAAGAGATGGGAATACCAGACCCCCGACCTACCTCCTGAGAAATCTATGTGCAGGTCAGGAAGCAGCACTTAGAACTGGACATGGAACAATAGATTGGTTCCAAATAGGAAAAGGAGTACATCAAGGCTGTATATTGTCACCCTGATTATTTAACTTCTATGCAGAGTACATCATGAGAAATGCTGGACTGGAAGAAACACAAGCTGGAATCAAGACTGCCGGGAGAAATATCAATAACCTCAGATATGCAGATGACACCACCCTTATGGCAGAAAGTGAAGAGGAGCTAAAGGGCCTCTTGATGAAAGTCAAAGAGGAGAGTGAAAAAGTTGGCTTAAAGCTCAACATTCAGAAAACGAAGATCGTGGGATCTGGTCCCATCACTTCATGGGAAATAGATGTGGGAAATAGATGTGGAAACAGTGGAAACAGTGTCAGACTTTATTTTGTGGGGCCCCAAAATCACTGTGGATGGTGACTGCAGCCATGAAATTAAAAGATGCTTACTCCTTGGAAGGAAAGTTATGACCAACCTAGACAGTATATTGAAAAGCAGAGACATTACTTTGCCAACAAAGGTCCATCTAGTCAAGGCTATGGTTTTTCCAGTGGTCATGTATGGATGTGAGAGTTGGACTGTGAAGAAAGATGATGCTTATGAACTGTGGTGTTGGAGAAGACTCTTGAGAGTCACTTGGGCTGCAAGGATATTCATCCAGTCCATTCTAAGGGATATCAGTCCTCAGTGTTCTTTGAAAGGAATGATGCTAAAGCTGAAACTCCAGCACTTTGGCCACCTCATGCAAAGAGTTGACTCACTGGAAAAGGTTGATGCTGGGAGAGATTGAGGACAGGAGGAGAGGGGATGACAGAGGATGAGATGGCATCACTGACTCGATGGACAAGAGTTTGGGTGAACTCCGGGAGTTGGTGATGGACAGGGAGGCCTGGGGTGCTGCAATTCATGGGGTTGCAAAGAGTCGACACGACTGAGCAACTGAACTGAATATATTCTTTTTCGCTGGCCAGATACTCCTTTCTGCTCTCAGCTGTTCTGCATGCAGTTCTGTGTCAGAAGGTGTATTCCTAATGTATTTGTGGAGAGAGATGTATTCCACTTCATCTACTTCTCCACGATCTCGTTCTTTGTATCTTAATCTTTTATAATATATTTTGTGAATTTACCCTTTTATTTCCTGGCTTTTTTTTCTCTATAGGTTTTTATTAATTTTGATCTGAGATGTAAATTTCCTGAAAACTTTGTTTTATTCTTGGTTTGAGGTATAGCACCAGAGTGGTATTTGTTGCTGCTGCTGCTAAGTCACTTCAATCATGTCTGACTCTGTGTGACTCCATAAATGGCGGCCCACCAAGCTCCCTTGTCACTGGGATTCTCCAGGCAAGAATACTGGAGTGGGCTGCCATTTCCTTCTCCAGTGAATAAGGGTGAAAAGTGAAAGTGAAGTCACTCAGTCGTGTCTGACTCTTAGTGACCCCATGGACTGCAGTCTATCAGGCTTTTCCATCCATGGGATTTTCCAGGCAAGAGTACTGGAGTGGGGTACCATTTTATTCTCCAAGAATGATGTTTAGCCTAGCACTAATTATTGTCTATTCATGGATCTTCTTGCGTACTTCATTCACCGGCTCATGAATTATGAAGTTTTCTGGCTTATCAAATGGGGACAGACTATATTCTCAGGCCTATGTAAGCACTGGACAATCTTAACTTTAATCCCCTCATTTATTTACCTATTGGGGGGGTAATTTTCTCTCATGTACTCAATTCAATTAGTACTCTGTCAAATAATTGAGAAAAGTCCTGCATATTTATCTAGATTTCTCTATCTGCATAGAATTATATTCTCCTCTACATTTTCCTGCAAACTCTCCCTTTCAGTAGAATCTTCAACTCTTCCATCTCAGAAATTCTTCTCAGTTTCACATGAGTTTCCTGTTTCCTTACCTGGAAATGCAGGGCAATAAACTGGAGAGATCATAGTGTCCTTTCCTTCTCACATCTCAATGGTTAGTCTCCTTTTTGTCTTAATTTTTTGGTTGTTTACAATGGGAAGATGAAGCCTGTGCCATTTTCTGAATTTTGGCTAGAAGCAATAGTCTTCAGTCTATTACTGAGGATATGATTTGGTTATAAAAGTAATAATTATTAAAAACATTCCTCTTTGGTAAATCATACTGAAATATTGACACATTGACGTTAGAGTGTTTCAGAAAGCTGCAAAAATATTGTATTGCAGGCCTTCATTTGGATTGAGTCACAGTCCTTTTTATACAAAATTACTAACTCTATGATTTGCTTCTCAAAACTTTGTAGACTGTTATGAGAAGTAAAATTTTGGCTGATAAACTGCAACTATTTGGAACTCTTTTTCTATGAAGCCTGATGTCACTCATATATCAGAAAAGAAACCCAGAACTCTGGCATGGTAAACATGTGTGAGACGTTTTTATTTTTGGCCTGGACTCTTTGCAAATCGTAAGATTTCTCTGATTTTTTTATTCTCAAATAAAAAATAAGCATGTGATCCAAAATACTATGAATGCTGAAATAGACTCCTATACAAAATAGGATTTACAAACACTTTACAAGTGAATATACTGAGAAGAAAGATAATTGGAGTAGTAAAATATTTAAGGACTTAAGGTGAAGGATAGTGGGACTATGTTAACACTGAGGGTTTACCTTGAAGTCCAGCTACTTTCAACAGAGGAAAATCATCTTAATCCTGAAACACACAGAAAATATTCCAGCAATGGAAACAACAAGAAAAAGAAAATAAATCTTAAAATAGCTTGAGTTGTATATGCACACCTTTTGTTATAAATGTAATTATTACGGTAGGGAAAAACACATTATGTAACAATACACTTAAAAATAATTTCACACGTTGTGAGTATGTCAATATAAATACAAGGTGCTTGAGAACTGCCTTATGTTGTTACTTTAAATACTATATTCAATTTTGGTTTTATTGATAAGTAAAGCAAAGAGCAAAATGCATTTATTTAAATAAAGTCAAGTTCATATAAGACATTTATTTCCTAATACTAAATATTTGCAGGAATTTATTTGCATGAAAA
>SJYC01069888.1:0-14637 GCA_006408675.1 Madoqua kirkii
CTGGACAGCAAGGCATGTTCATACTCTGCACTTAAGAAATACTTAATTGAATATATGCAGAGGTAAATGAGTTTCCCTGCCCCATATGGCAAGAGATTAGAGAAACAGACTGGTAGGCTGATGAGGGAGATGTGGAAAAGAAAAGAAGGATGTTGAAGAAATGTTACAAAGCATCTTATGACCTAAGTTAAGGGTTTTAGACTTCATTGAATAGGCAAACAGGACTTGCAAGACTGTTGAGCAGTAGGAAATGATTCTATATGATATATGTTATAACTGGATAGCTGGTGAGAAATGCGCTGATTTATTAACTTCTTGGTATGTTCGAATTGAGGGAAATGACATTAATGGATGGTTGGCAGTTTCAGCATGTGGGAGAAGAGAATAAATTACTTCTGGAAGGGAATTCCTGGGTTTTTGGAAAAGATTACCATGGTGGGCCTTTTTTTAGACTAATTTAGAGCAAGTGCCTGCCTATTATTCTTGGAGAAAAGTGAGACGTCACTATAAATCTGAATTCAGAAGCTAAAGTCTGAGAGATATTAATGTGCTTTGTTGAGAAACATATATTAAATTTGTCTTAGGCAGCCTGTGCCCTTGAAGAATTAGGGATATATTTTTCATAACTATGCACTAGGTCAGATATTACTTAAAATGTAATGTTGTAAAATAATTTATTTTAATCTATCAAAATCTGGACTCTGGGAAATTGCACTATTGATTACTCTCTTTTATTCTGGTCCCTTGAAGTCAACCACTTTTGGGATGTGGATTATTTTTTCTGGAGTATATGAATGTCCTCTCATAAGGCCCTTCTGCTGTAGAATGTGAACAGTTTATGCGATAAAGAGAGAATGCTTTTGATTTTGAGGCCTAAATAATTCGGAAACTTGGTCTCTGAAAGTAAAGATACAGCTGGTTTTTTTTTTTTTATTGGTTTCCTGTTATATAGGAATCTAAGTGGATTTAGGAAAAAGTCCTGAGGTTCACTTATTAGGACATGTTAGCAAGAAGGGCCCCTGAATACAGTGTTAGCTGCGGTTCATTAATGACTTCAGTCTTGGTCTCTGTTGGGCTTATGGGAAATTAAGGAAGTGGCTTGGGTCTACACTTGAACTAGAAACCAGGCCAAACAACTTGATGATGTGGTTTGAGATTTTATGAAAAATAGTAAAAAACCCACACTGATCAGAAGTGATAGTGATATGAGTTTGGTTCTGTAATTAACGGAACATATCAGAGGAACTACCAGAAATTAATTATGAAACAAGACGAACCTCAAAGAACAAATGCATCTTCTGCTGATAAAATACAGAGGCACAGAACAGTTATGGCTTCCTCATGCATATCTCCAACCACTTCTCACCTGTTGCTTTGTCTTTAATCCTTACTAGTAAATATGTCTAGCCATGCATCTGATAATCCATCTATATAGTTGCACTTTATTTGAGATTCAGGTATGGTGGATGTTGCAATCAAGCTACTTGTCTATGATGAAATTCACTCCCCTTACTCGATACATAAACACTGGAAATAGAAACGCAAACAGGGAGATTATTGCATTATTTTCAACAAGACTTCTTTATGATAAAATGCAGAAAATAAAGAAGAAAACACATGAATAAACACAATTTTAAGTGGTTATCAAGTCTATGAAAAAGAGTGAAACAGGATGAGATCCATGAAATGAAGAGAGGTCTTCAATACAGAAAATTCCTCTTCTCTGAGGACCAGCCATAAAAAGAAGTTTGGGCTGGGTTTAAAATGTGATGAAAATGTTTCAAATGGGTTTGAAACAAAAGGATAAAGTGACATTTGTCAAAAGTTCATCCATGATTTTGGGTGATGAGTAAATATGCTGTAGAACACGTCTGTGGCAGTCGATAAGGTAAGAATCGCTGCATCTTGCAAGGCGCTAGTCATAATGGTAGTAAAGGATGATAGATTCTGAGAATTATTTTGAAATTTGAATCTGTATTCACACACATATAGATTTTGAGCCAAAGCAGTTGAAATCATTTATCTTTCTTTTTAAACCACAAGCATTTGGATGCCAGTTAATTCATGTATCTTTATTAAATTTATATAATTCAGGAGGCATTCTTTTTAGTTTTTAACATTTTTTTCTCCTTATAGCTTTTCTGCAAGCTATTTTTCTTTATTTATTGAATGCCATTGTTACCTATGGTTTTGTTTTTAGCCCACATCCTCTTCTAACTGGAAGTAATTTTCTTGAAAAGCCTTATGTAGATCCATAAATTCCATAACCACCAACTGCCCAAAGCTTCTAAAATCTGTGTGTTCTGCCCAGTTTTCCCTTCTGCATTCTACGTGCTTATATCCAAATACCTACTTACATCTTGCATTTTGTGTTGGCAATCCTCTATCTGTCACTACAAATCCAGCCTCCATTCCCTGGCAACCTATTCTGGGTCCTGGGAGCCTATGTTTTGTGGAGGACTGGGCTCGCTTGCCTCCTGACTTTCTGATGGATTTGACCAATAAAATGCACTGTAAGAGACTGAGAAAGAAGAAAGAGAAGGGAATATCCTTTCTGAAAACTCATCCGGAGATTTATTACTCCCTGCTGTGAAGAGATTCACCAGTAGCTGAATTCGTTAACTCCGTGGTCCCTGTGAAGCAGCATCACTTCTGGGACTGTATCTCCAACTGCATGCTGGTAAAATCTCCTTTCCTGTGCCCTTCAGGTCCACAAGATGATGACGCTTTCCTGTGTTCTCTAATCCCTGGGTGCTTTACTGTCCCTGCTCGTCCCATTAATCGTGCCCATTTCTTTCTTAATAATCCCTTAATTAAATATTTTAATTATTCCTTAGAGAAAATGTCAGCAAATAAGGTGGCAGATAGTAAACATTTCAGCTTTTCAAACTAAGAGTCAAAATTGACTATATTGTAAAACTTTTATATAAAAAATACTGTGTTTTGCACTGCTCAAAATATAATAATGTCTCTTTATGCATGTATATACCTCCCTCACAGGATCATAGGATTGTATTGCAAACTGACCCGTGTGTAATATCCTCCTTCTATAAGCTCCCCAACAACTAAGACAACTCTAGACACACAGTGGGACTGTAATACATGCTTATAGAATTAACAAGTGAATGAATAGAATCCATGGTTTTCTAGGCTAGATCTCAACAACCCACAAAGGCAATGCTATAATTTAAAAAAAATTATCAAATGTTCATCCTCTGTCTCAAATTCAATCTACCATGTTAATATAGATTGACTTACTTCCTACAAACTCAGAAAAAAAAAATACTGCATACACAAAGAATGATGCAGGAAGGCTAAGAGACTCTCTAAAAGACTGTTTTCAGCAATTTAAAAGGGAAAAAGGATCAATCAGACACGTAAGTTTGGAAGTGCCCCTTCTGTAAAGGCTACTTTGATCTTATGTAACTTTTGTTGATCATTCAGCATAACCATGTTTCTGAGCCAGTGCTTAGGATTTAGAAGTGTCCTGGTTCCATCCCATCTGATCCTTGTCTGCTCTGTGACCTTGAGCAAATTTCTCACTCTTCCACTTGCTTCTCTTCTTTTAAGTACGGGATGAGAAAAGAAAGAAAGAAAGAAACCAGCAGATCTTGTTTAACAGGATAAGACTCTTAGCACTTTAACTGGCATAACTTAAGCTCCAAATTTATCATCTCTTCATTATTGCATTAGTATCGCTCTAATTAATATCACCAAGCACCTCTCGAGTGAGAGAATCTAAGCTCTGGAAATATAGAAACCTCACTTCAGTGTGTTAGCAAAAAAAAAAAAATCTAAATAAAGAAGAGCATATTAGGATGGAAGCTATAATATAAGCAGATAAAAGAAGCACAATAAAAAAGTTGTGAATGTGGTATAGAGTTTTCAAGAGGTTCCTGGAAGAAGAATATGAGCTCAGGTAAAAACAAAAATAGCATTTGAACCAATAGCATGATGTGCAAAAAGACCATACATTTATTAAAGCCTGATAAAGAGGGAAAAAAAGTAAAGAGTAGTCAGAGGTTAGAGGACCACGGTAAACTTCTACTTGGTTATCAAGTGGGGTGTGCTTTACCTAAGACATCTCTCACTGTGAGACTGGCTTATTCCTCCAGACACTACTGTATCTTTACTATCAAACCTTTCATACCATGTGGAAGTTGCCAACAAACTCAAGAAAAGGGACTGGGTTATTTTCAGTGCTGTAACCTCAAAACCCAGTACATAATAGGTGATCAGTAAACATTTCAGTTGATGCCAAGCATCTCAAAGGGAAAGTTTTAAAACACCTAATAAGAAATAACACCTAGTAAGAAGTAACACTCAGGTAGAGAGAAAAATCGTCATGTATAATTCATTTTTGAAGAAGATGCAAATAGCATTATTATATTGTATGTATTGTGGTAAAAGGGAGAATTAATGATTACTTTAAAGCAGGGCTTAAAATAAAGGATTTCAAGGGGCTTGGAGGTAATGCGCCTTAAAGTAAGATCATGTTTTGCTTTGGTTTCTGTCAATCTGAAAATGACTACGAGTATATATATGCCAATTAGTCCGGAGGTAGAAAATAATTTGAATTTGGATATAATTTACTTACTCAATTCAGTAGCTCAGTTGTGTCCGACTCTCTGCGACGCCATGGACTGCAGTACATCAGGCCTCCCTGTCCATCACCAGCTCCCGGAACCTACTCAAACTCATGTCCATTGCGTCAGTGATGCCATCAAACCATCTCATCCTCTGCCATCCCCTTCTCCTCTCACCTTAATCTTTCCCATTATCAGAGTCTTTTCAAATGAGTCAGCTCTCTGCTTCAGGTGGCCAAAGTACTGGAGTTTCAGCTTCAACATCAGTCCTTCCAATGAACGCTCAGGACTGATCTCCTTTAGGATGGACTGGTTGGATTTCCTTACAGTCCAAGGGACTTTCAAGAGTCTTATCCAACACCATAATTCAAAAGCATCAATTGGCGCTCGCTTACTTACTACATTACTTACTAGGATATATCATATTATAATTCATGATATTCCTCAGAACATGTATAAATGAGATTTTTTAATATGTTGGATCCTCTGAGAATACAGATATTTAAAGAATGGGTGGCAAAAAGAGATGTGGGGAAATGGCTAAAATTGTCTTTTTATATTCCAGATGCTGAAATAATTTCAGTATTTCAGATACTGAAATAAGCTATACCATCCGCTTTTAACAACATTCTACATATATTATTGTAAAGATGATGAAATTCAGAGTTAGAAACATTTGACTAACTTACCTTAAAGTGAAAGTGAAGTTGCTCAGTCGTGTCTGACTCTTTGCAACCCCATGGACCATGCCTGCACCAAGCTCCTCTGTCCATGCAATTTTCCAGGCAAGAAAACTGCAGCGGGTTGCCATGTCCTTCTCCAGGTATTCTTCCAGACCCAGTGATTGAACCCCAGTCTGCTGAGTTGCGAGCAAACGCTTTACGCTCTGAGCCACCTTAAGGGAGCGGCTGATCCCGGGCTCAAAAGATAGACCCTATGAACCTGAAACCATTCTTAACCCATTCATGCTGCCCATGGGTTTCTCCTGTTATAAAATGAAGATGTTGTATCAGATATTTTCCATAAAATTTTCATAACTTTTATAATTGCGGGCAATGGAAGCTCTTACTTACATAGTGCTGGCTGCTGTTCAGCCCCTCAGTCACGTCCAGCTCTTGCCACCCCACGCACCGCAGCCTGCCAGGCTCGTCATATATGACTTATTGCGTCGCATACAAAAGGCTTGTATATGTCAGTAAAGTCAAGTCGCTCAGTCATGTCCGACTCTTTGCGACCCCATGGACTGTAGCCTACCAGGCTCCTCCCTCCGTGGGATTGATTCTCCAGGCAACAATACTGGAGTGGATGGCCATTGCCTTCTCCAGGGGATCTTCCCAACCCAGGGATCGAACCTAGGTCTCCTGCATTCCAGGCAGACGCTTTAACCTCTGATTCTCACAAGCCTGTAAGATAATTGATACTATTGTTCCCATTTAAAATTTGCCAGAACTGAGGCCTAAGGGTACCTGGGGACCTGACCTAGCCCACTTGGGCAGGAGCCGTCTGCGCCGGGGTTGGCACTCAAGATGTGCAGCCGCAGAGCCTGTGCTCTCAGCTGAGAACCTTTCCCGCCGCTCTGCTTTGCCAGCACCTACTAGGACGGGTTCAAATTCTCCATCTTGCTAAGTCGTGAGTGCAGTAGCAGATAAATCTTAGAACAGGAAATGTCTAGGCCTTGGGGGAAAAAAAAATAGAAAATGAGAGTTAGAAAGCATTCAAAGTAAAAATCCTATACATGTCCCTAGATTTGTTGTAATTGAAAGCGTAGCGGTCGGTACACTGCCATGCTCTTAGATTGTGAGGTCATTGTATGTGTATGTGTGTGTGTGTGTGTGTGTAGGCAATTCTAAAGTTTTATTTTCTGGAGTTTTGTGTGTTTATGCTCTTCACAAGTATTTTGAAATAATTTAAATATTTACTTCAACCTTGAATAATAATTCAGAAACATTCTGTGTGTAGAGTCAGTAAAGTTCTGACTGTTGTTAATTACATAGGTACTTTTATGAAACTAAAAGGGTAAATGAGCAAAGTGGCCTTGAAAGTTGGGTATTATATGAAGCACATTGTTAATGAATAAAAAGAATTTTACTTTGAGCAATTACTATCAGTGTGAGGATTCTACTACATAGGAGTGGTATTTCAATCAAATTTGTCATACCCATAATAAACTAAATGCAGTTTCTCCTAACAAATATATAGTTTATCACAGTTAGTAATTTATCACAGTGTAGCAAGGCTTGAAGATTATTTATGGTTTTTACAATTTAGTTATAAGGTACTTGATATGTAAAGTACAGAAACAATATAACAGGAAATGATGACTTTATCCTTTGCATCAAAAATACACAATATCAAAAAAGATCCTAATGTTTTCCTTCCTGAAATATAAAGAACCATTTTGCTTTCATCAAATTTCTGAAAGAAACTTATATTTTTGTATTTGAAAAAAAATTAAAAATCTCTACCTCACTGAAACCTGATATATGGGCTTGAGAACATCAAGTACTATGAAGTAAGGTGCACATTTAGGAAACAGGAACTTGAGTCATCTTTTGCCTGTTATCATGAGATTAGATGTACTAGATGGAAGAAGACTAACCAAACTGTCATTTGGATACTATGCTGAAGTACTTTATCTTAGAAGCAGCACCAAATATAGAGGACCAGCATAAAGAAAAGTATTTACAATATTTACTAAAATATCTCCAATAGAATAGCTACATTTAGACAGTATCTTACATATGAGATATAAATAAATATCTGAAAGGTATATTCATTATACTCAAGATTTTCTTACGAGGAGAAGAGACTTGGGAAGACTCAGATGACACATGAGTGAAAGGAATTTTCCATACTGAAAGGAAAGATTGAAAGAGTTTAATTGAGGGAGGGCACTTTAGTTTTCTATTACTGTATAACAAATTTACCACAAATTTAGCTGCTTAAATAATATACAATATCCATTTACTTATACCACAGTTCTGTGATCTGAAGTCTGGGTGGGGTTGGCTGGTTCCTTTGCACAGAATCTCTAAAGACCAGATTGAAGACGTTGGGTTCTTTTTTGGAGGCACTTGGGAGAAATTCTCTTCCAAACTGATCCAAATTATTAGCAAAATGTTTCTTTGTAGGACTGGGATGTCTGTTTCCTTGCTGTCAGCCAGAGACCTCTCAGCAAATAGAGACTGCCATGGCCCCCCACTCCAGTACTCTTGCCTGGAAAATCCCATGGACAGAGGAGCCTGGTGGGCTGCAGTCCGTGGGGTCGCAAAGAGTCGGACACGACTGAGCGACTTCCCTTCCCTTTCCCTACCTTCCTTGGCATGCATCCCCTTTCATCTGTATTTCTATAAAATGTGGGTGAGATACTTCTCTTGCCTCAAAATCCTTCAGATATCCTCTTCTCTGTACTAACTGGAGAAAATTCAGTGCTTCTAAAGAGGCTTGTGTGATTACATCAGTCTTACTTAGCAACTCTATCTTAAGGTCAAAAGTGAAAGTGAAATTGCTCAGTCAGGTCCACACTTTGTGACCCCCTGGACTGTAGCCCGCCAGGCTCCTCCCTCCATGGGATTCTCCAGCAAGAATACTAGAGTGGATTGCCATTTCCTTCTCCAGGGAATCTTCCTGACCCAGCCGTTCAACCCAGGTCTCCAGCATGCAGGCAGCCACCAGAGAAGCCAAAACTACATTATAAAACCATGTTACTAAGGGAGTGATGGGTCGGCTGCTGTCTATGGGGTCGCACACGACTGAAGCGACTTAGCAGCAGCAGCAGCAGCTCATCTACTCATACGTATCTGGGATTAAGGTGTGGAATCTTAAGAGGAACTGTCTTTTTTATTCTTTAAGAATTCTGCCAACAACAGGACCTATTGGTAGTGTCCTCAAATGATGTGATGGCTGACCAAGAAGGAAGGTAGGCCTTCAATAGATCATTGTGTGGGAAGCATTCTAGGTTAAGGAAAAAACACGGAAATGCCTGGCTCAAGAAGTAATAGTAGTAGTCGCTCAGTCATATCCCACTCTTTGTGACTGCATGGACTGTGATCTGCCAGAGTCCTCTGTCCATGGGATTCTCCAGGCAAGAATATTAGAGTGGGTTGCCACTCACCTCTGCAGAGGATCTTCCTGACCTAGGGACAGAACCCAGGTCTCTTCACTGCAGAAAGAGTCTTTGCCGTCTGAGCTACAGGGAAGTCCTGAGAATGTACCAAGTGTATTTGGAAAATAGATATTGCAGAATGATACAGAACATGCATATAGAAGCTAGAAATAAGATTATGGGATAAAATATTATAAGGATCAAATTTCTGAGTGCTTCTGTGAGCTTCCAAAATTTGTTCACTATTTGGAATAAAAGAAGATAAAATATGTGAATATTTGCAGATAGCCATTTTTAGTAATAAATGAATATTTAAATAAATAAATGTACTCCTCCATGAACTGCTTAGTATCAGAAAGCCATTTTTAGTAATGAATGAACATTCAAATGAATAAGTGTATTTCTCCATGAACTGTTTAGTACTGACATTTTTTAAAAATTAAAGTATAAGTTTAGATATTAGCACAAGAAGGCAAAGTATCACATATACCTATTAAAAAGCAAGAAGCAAAAGAGTTTCTTAAATATTTTACTTGGAATTTATAGATTAATAGACTTAGTAATATTAGTCCACACCATTCAGTAATAGTGAAAATAGATATAGTACCTCAAAAATAATTTATTTCAAATTTCTTTCCTACATTAGGGATGTTGTCTTATCTCAAAAGATATTTTAAACTAGACCATTCAGTTTCTTCATAAGTTATAGAAAATTAACCTCTGCTTCTACTCTAGGGAAAAAAAAACTAGAAACAAAAGAGAAATGAGGAGCCTCTTGATGAAAAAGAAATATAAACATAGCGCTACTGTGATGTATATAAAGATGGGGTATGAGCAGAGAGGGGGATATAGGAGTAGTGTGAACCAAAAGTACTGAAATAGAAATGGCAATAAGAATAGGTAACAGGAGACATATGAGGAATATGTACATAGTCTTTCATTAAAGAAGAGATGAGAATTATCTTCAAAAAATTTCCCCCAAATTTAGAGAAATTGTTGGAAAATCAATTAAAAATTGCAAAAAGTATTAAATAAGCTGTCAGTGCTCAAGAAGATTGGGAACAGACAAACATGAAAGCCAAATGGAACTATAGAAAAGAAAAGACATCATAAAAAGGCAACCATAAACCCACAGAGCAGACTTCAGAAAACTCAGCAAAATAAAGAAAGAAAAAGTAAACTGCTTGGAGAAAACAGAAGATGTTAGAAGAGAGAAAACGTGGATCTAGCACTTGCATAATTTGCATTTCTGAAAATAAAACTGCTATTAAAAAACTAAAATATATAATTCAAGAAAATTTGAAAGAAAATAATAAGAGTGGTCCCCAGGAAAGGAAATGGCAAGCCACTCCAATATTCTTGCCTGGAGAATTCCATGGTCAGAGGAGCCTGGCAGGTTACAGTCCATGGGGTCACAAAGATTTGGACATGGCTGAAGTGACTAAACCAAAGAGTGACCCTATCTACTGAATCGCATATGATTCTAGAAATATGAACGCAATTAAGACAAAGTGATGATCTTGTGAGTTTACCTCAATTTAAAGATAATGGGCTTCCCTGGTCAGGGTTGAAGGGATGGGTCAGAAGATAAAGAATCTGCATACAGTGCAGGATCCCTGAGTTCCATCCCTGGATCAGAAAGATCCTCTGGAGGAGGGCATGGCAACCCACTCTAACATTCTTTCCTGGAGAATCCGCATGGGCAGAGGGGTCTGACGGCCTAAAGTCCCTGAGGTTGCAAAGATTCAGGTATAACTGAAGCTACTTAGGAGGAACACGCAAAAATAAAGAATACTTTCTGTAATTAAGTAAAACAGAATTTAGAATACTTTCTGCAATGTAGAACAAAGGAAGAATGGATGAGTTTATAAATCTTTTCCTTAGTTAGAAAGTGAAAGTGAAAGTTGCTTAGTTTGTCAGACTCTTTGCAACCCCATGGGTCCTCTGGAGGAGGGCATGGCAACCCACTCTAACATTCTTTCCTGGAGAATCCGCATGGGCAGAGGGGTCTGACGGCCTAAAGTCCCTGAGGTTGCAAAGATTCAGGTATAACTGAAGCTACTTAGGAGGAACACGCAAAAATAAAGAATACTTTCTGTAATTAAGTAAAACAGAATTTAGAATACTTTCTGCAATGTAGAACAAAGGAAGAATGGATGAGTTTATAAATCTTTTCCTTAGTTAGAAAGTGAAAGTGAAAGTTGCTTAGTTTGTCAGACTCTTTGCAACCCCATGGGCTGTACAGCCCATGGAATTCTCCAGGTCAGAATACTGGAGTGGGTAGCCTTTCCCTTCTCCAGAATATCTTCCCAACCCAGGGACTGAATGCAGGTCTCCTGCATTGCTGGCAGATTCTTTACCAGCTGAGACACAAGGGAAGCCCCCTTGTTTAGATACCAAAATACAAAAATATGACTAACTTTTAATAGCAACTCATAAAGTGAAGTGAGAAAATGTAGAGAAAGAGAAAATTACACGTATATGTTACAGTTAAATATGAAGTTAATTAATCAAGAACAAATGCAAATAAGAGACAACTTAATGAAATCTTATTGACATGAAAGTTAAAGGCTTTAAGTCAAGCACTTCAGTCACTCAGTTGTGTCTGACTCTGCAACCCCATGGACTGCACCACGCCAGGCCTCCTTGTCTATCACCAACTCCCAGAGCTTGCTCAAACTCATGTCCATCCATCAGTGATATCTTCCAACCATCTCATTCTCTGTCATCCCCTTCTCCTCCTGCCTTTAATCTTTCCCAGCATCAGGGTCTCTTCCAATGAGTTGGTTCTTCTCATAAGGTGACCAAAGTATTGGAGTTTCAGCTTCAGCATCAGTCCTTCCAATGAACACTCAGGACTGGTCTCCTCTAGGATGAACTGGTTGGATCTCCTTGCAGCCCAAGGGACTCTCAAGAGTCTTCTCCAACATCACAGTTCAAAAGCATTTCTTCAGCTCTCAGATTTCTTTATAGTCCAACTCTCACATCCATACATGACTCCCTGGAAAAAGGAATGGAAACCCACTCTAGTGTTGCCTGGAGAATTTCAGGAACAGAGAAGCCTGGAAGGCTATGGGGTCACAAAGAATTGCACATGACTGAGTGACTAACACACACGTGTGTGTGGTTGTGTACATCATATCATTTAAGTTTTACATCTTTCTTAAGAGTTAGTTCTTGTCACCTTTTGAATATGATGAGGTCGAGGCAGGTATACTTAGGAAACCTACCTAACCCTTCACACCTTGTAAGTGGTGGCTCTAGGGATCAGATACCAACCAAGCAGCCAAACTATGAACTGGAGCTCCAAACCACTGCAAGCTGGTAGACGTTTAACAAGTGTAAACGGGTTGTTAATGGGTACAAGCTCCCTCTGAGGAAAGATAGTTAAAATTAAAATTTTAGCAACTGTTTATTGGCTACAGTAAAATCTGTGGTACTAGCACAAAGACAGAAATATAGACCAATGGAACAAAATAGAAAGCCCAGAGATAAATCCACACACCTATGGACACCTTATCTTTGACAAAGGAGGCAAAAATATACAATGGATTAAAGACAATCTCTTTAACAAGTGGTGCTGGGAAAACTGGTCAACCACTTGTAAAAGAATGAAATTAGAACTCTTTCTAACACCATTCACAAAAATAAACTCAAATTGGATTAAAGAGCTAAATGTAATACCAGAAACTATAAAACTCCTAGAGAAGAACGTAGGCAAAACACTCTCCGACATACATCACAGCAGGATCCTCTATGACCCACCTCCCAGAATACTGGAAATAAAAGCAAAAATAAACAAATGAGACCTAATTAAACTTAAAAGCTCCTGCACAACAAAGGAAACTATAAGCAAGGTGAAAAGACAGCCTTAAGAATGGGAGAAAATAACAGCAAATGAAGCAACTGACAAACAACTAATCTCAAAAATATACAAGCAACTCCTACAGCTCAATTCCAGAAAAATAAATGACCCAATCAAAAAATGGGCCAAAGAACTAAATAGACATTTCTCCAAAGAAGACATAGAGATGGCTAACAAACACATGAAAAGATGCTCAACATGACTCATTATCAGAAACATAATAGTCTTTAATTAACTCTATATGTGGAAACACATTAATATGTGATAATCCAATTATAAATAAGAAATATATAGTCCAACAATAATGTAAATAATCCATGTATACAGATTATCCATGTATCCATAGTAAATGTAATAATCCATAATAAATGTAAATAATACATAATAAATAGTAATTATATAATGTATAATAAATGCAAATAATCCAGTAATAACTAAGAAATAAATGAGTAATCTTCAACTCCTAGCCATTGCCAAACTCACACCAAGTGCAACTCACAAATCTCAGAGATTCACAGATTATGACTTACAAATATTTAAATAGTCTTATGACTAGCAAGAGTTTTCAAAGTATTCAAATGAAAAGGAAAATTGTTTTTCCAAACACATGATCAAGACAATAAATTCTTCAAAACTTAAAAATACGACATATATAGTAGTGATTATAAAAAGCCTAAATGAACACTGAATAAACATAATCTGTGAAAAGGTTTAAAAAAATCAGGTTGCAATAATCCTAATTTGAGGGATATTGTCATAGGAAATAATCAGAATTGAAGGCAGTTTAAAAATACGATTGTTTATTTTTTAAGCTACACATTCACACATGTGGACAAATAAATTATGGCATGTGTGTGAGATGGCACACTGCGCTGTCCTTAAACCATTACTCAAGTCATTGCCATGAAAGGGGAAAATTCATTGTTTCCTGGTTAAAATGAAAAAATATACATACAAACAAAACTGTATGTATGAGTCCAGTCTTTACAGTAATATTTAGGTAGTAGATTCCTACCAGGTATATGCACATATATTGCCGGCAACTTCATGATTTTGCCACTTTGACAGTGAAGGATTCTACATCCAGGGGCGCAGAGACTTAGTAAGGACCATTTCACTTTACGCATGACTGGGCTCTCCCTGCTCTAATTCTGAGAAATATTATTGAGGATTTTCCTCCAGAATATACTTGCTTTTGTTGCTATGTGACGACTTAGTGCACAACCAAGAGGAAGCCACGCTGAGATTATTTCTTTTTTAGGGATCATAGCTGACTGTGTAATATATGTGACCCCAATACAAAACGAAAATGTGGGTTCCAGTGTTCAAAAAATGGGAAAGCAGTGCCATTAAGGTTACATACATATATACATATACATATATATATACACACAGAGACAATGTGTGTGTGTGTGTGAAAGAGAGTTCAGAAGCACGAGTTAAATGATCCTTTTTATAGTTTCTTTGTAATTTCTAGGTGTTCAGCTCAGTTCAGTTCAGTCACTCAGGCATGTCCAACTATTTGTGACCCCATGAATCGCAGCACACCAGGCCTCCCTGTTCATCACCATCTCAGTTCATTCACACTCACGTCCATCGAGTCCGTGATGCCATCCAGCCATCTCGTCCTTGGTCGTCCCCTTTTCCTCCTGCCCACAATCCCTCCCAGCATCAGAGTTTTATCCAATGAGTCAACTCTACTCATGAGGTGGCCAAAGTACTGGAGTTTCAGCTTTAGCATTATTCCTTCCAAAAAAATCCCAGGATTGATCTCCTTCAGAATGGACTGGTTGGATCACCTTGCAGTCCAAGGGACTCTCAAGAGTCTTCTCCAACACCACACTTCAAAAGCATCAATTCTTTGGCACTCAGCTTTCTTCACAGTCCAACTCTCACATCCATACATGACCACAGGAAAAACCATAGCCTTGACTAGATGGACCTTAGTCAGCAAAGTAATTCTCTGCTTTTCAATATACTATCTAGATTGGTCATAACTTTTCTTCCAAGGAGTAAGCATCTTTTAATTTCATGACTGCAATCACCATCTACAGTGATTTTGGAGCCAAAAAAAAAAAAAA
>SJYC01069891.1:0-17934 GCA_006408675.1 Madoqua kirkii
GTGAATTGCAGTGCAAAGACAAACACATATATCATAAAATAGAGCAGATATGGATTCAAAGAACTGCTGATAGCTATTTTTCTAACTTGTAGAGTAAAATTGTATAGGTACTTACGTTAGAAACTTTACATTTAACAATAAATGAATTTGTTGCTTTGGCATTGCTTAAGTATTACATAAGAAATTTCATAAAGGGGATGTTTTAATTATACAAAAAATGTACATATAAATATAATCATAAGACTTCTATTTGTTTGTTTGAAGAGCTAATTTGCTTGAAGAAGCAATTAAAATGATTTCAGTTTAAGTGTACATTAAATAAATCAAATATGGTGTTGTAAACATTCATTATAGATTTATTTTGATATTTGTTCTGCATAAATTACAGATATATGCATAATTTTATCCTTAAACATCTAATAACATTTGATAATCAGGGCACACAGCCATGCACTGCAAGTTATGATGTTTTGCTAATAAACCTGTTTATGACTGTTTCATTGCCTGATTTATAAATAAACCAAAGAGAACCATTAGCAAAGCTATTCTCTAGTTTCTTTTGCCTGCATATATCTTTTTTAGCTTCATTACATTTAGGATTTATATTGGTGATTTGCTGACAATTCCCATCAGCCTCACAATTTTTCCATCAGTATGATCATATTCTAAAATATTTGGATTGCATGAGAGACTGACTTCTTTTTTACTTTTCTTAGTTTTGGCCATCTTTATTCAAACTGCCAAAGAGATAATCTCTAGGTATTCCAGCTCAAAGCCAGGGCTTCCTTGGGGTGGTGGTGGGGGCGTTACTCAATCTTAGTATGTCATCAAATTTCAAAATAGAGCCTGTGTACAGTGTAAACTTATTGGCGCCTTTCTGGCAAATAAGATACGGACGTATAGTGGATACCTTACATTGACAAAGACATTAAACTGTGACTCTTTTCCATTGCGTGGTGTGCTGGAATAAAGATTGTGGTATCTGGATCCAAAGTGGCTATATTGTAACCATCAGGGGGGAAAGATGATGACAAAAATGTAGATGTAATTATAGTGACTTAATAATATTGAGTTATTAAAACAAGCTGGAACTATCTAACTGTGGTTCTCACACAGAAAATACATAGGCACTTCATTGCTTAAGCGAGTGTGATGATTCTATTTTGCAGCTGATGCATCCTAATTGATACCTATACTTTTTGGTAATATATACATAGCTATTCACATTAGTTTTTATATCCTCCTTTAGTAATTAGCTCTTGGGAAGACTTTATAAAGTTTCACATAGTCGTTGTTTGACAGGAAAGCACCAGTAGGCATACCACTGAGTCTTCTGGATACCTTGATAATTCTTTCTGCCCTCATTAGGCAACAAAAATCCTATTTTCCTCCTGATAACCATGATCAATAACACTTGAGAGTTTCAATAACTGCTTTCTTTGACTCCTGGACTACTGGTATGAGGAGAACAAAATGAGAGATGGCATTAGGATTAATTTTAGTGAAATCCTCTACCATAGCTTCTCACAGAGCATTATTCTTCTCTGGGAACTAGGAACTCTTGGTCATCAGAGACAAAATTTGTGGAGAAGAGAAGCTCACATTTCTCAGGTGAGTCACAGGGAAGGATGATGAGCAGGCAATCTTCTCCGTCCACCCCCTGGTTGAAGACGCACCATCACGCTGACCAGGGGCATGATACCAAGTCTCTCAAGACAGACCATGTCTATAAGGATTGCACTTCAAACCCACAGAGCTTCCAGTGGAACTATCCACTGGGTCATCTTCTCAAAGCACAAGCTGTTGTACTTCCCAACTCCTACCACCAAGAAAGGGGCACGTGGCTTGTAGGTCAGCTTGAGTTTTGGCGATGCTCTTCACCACAAAGGGAAACACTGCTTCAGCTTTTGCATTGGAAAATTTGGAAGACTGTCACACTTGAGTGACACCAAGATCAAAAGACGCCATTGCGAAAGTGCTTATGTAACTAGCATAAAGTACTCATGTACTAGCACTTACGTACCTAGCTTAAACCACTCACGTACTAACGCTTATGTAACTAGCTGGGTATTTAGGCTGAATGATTGAAACAAGTTTATGTTGTTAGAAGACTCAACGGTAGAAATTGCATTGTGTGGAGCTTCTGCCAAATCCTTTACAGTAATAATATTTATACGTAATCTCTGATACTGAAGTGTGGCCAATTGTTCAGTCCTAAGTCATGTTCAATTCTTTGCCGCCCATAGACTGCATCATGCCAGGCTTCCCTGTCCATCACTATCTCCCAGAGTTTGCTCAAATTCACTTCCATTGAGTTCATGATGCCATCTAAACATCTCATCTTCTGGCGCCTCCTTCTCCTACCCTCAATCTTTCCCAGAATCAGGGTCTTTCCCAATGAGTTGGCTCTTCTCATCAAGTGGCCAAAGTATTAGAGGTTCAGAATCAGTCCTTCCAATGAATATTCAGGGTTCATTTCTTTTAGGATGGACTGGTTTGATCTCCTTGCCGTCCCAGGGACTCTCAAGTGTTTTCTCCAGTACTACAGTTTGAAAGCATCAGTTCTTTAGTGCTCAGCCTTCTTTATAGTCCAGCTCTCACATTGTACCTGACTACTGGATAAAACATAGCTTCAACTATATGGACCTTTGTTGGCAAAGTGATGTCTCTTTTTTAATATGTTGTCTAGGTTCATCATAGCTTTCCTTCCAAGGAGCAAACATCTTTAAATCTCATGGCTGCAGTCACCATCTGCCTGTAGTGATTTTGCAGCCAAAGAAAATAAAATCAGTAACTGTTTCCATTTTTCCCCTTCTGTTTGCCATGAAGTGTTGGGACTCGATGCCATGATCTTTGTTTTTTGAATGTTGAGTCCCAAGCCATTTTTTTCACTCTCCTCTTTCATTTTCATTAAGAGGTTCTTTAATGTTTCTTTGCTTCTGCCATTAGAGTGGTGTCATCTGCATATCTGAGGTTGTTGATATTTCTCCCAGCGATCTTGCTTCCAGCTTGTGCTTCATCCAGCTTGGCATTGTGCATGATGTACTCTACGTGTAAATTAAATAAGCATGGTGACAGTATACAACCTTGATGTACTCCTTTCCCAATTTGGAACCAGTCTGTTCCATGTCTTGTTCTAACTGTTGCTTCTTGAACAGCATACAAGTTTCTCAGGAGGCAGGTCAAGTGGTCTGGTATTCCCACCTCTTTAAGAATTTTCCACAGTTTGTTGTGATCCACACAGCCAAAGGTTTTAGTGTAGTCAGTGAAGCATAAGCAGATGTTTGCCTGGAATAATTTTTCTGTCTCCATGATCTAATGAATATTGGCAATTTCATCTCTAGTTCTTCTACCTTTTGTAAACTCAGTTTGTATGCCTGAAAGTTCACATTTCATGTACTGCTGAAGCCTACCTTGAAGGATTTTGTGCGTTGCCTTACTAGCATGTTAAATGAGCCCAGTTGTATTATAGTTTGAACATTTCTGGCATTACTCTTCTTTGGGATTGGAATGAAAACTGACCTTTTCCAGTCCTGTGGCCACTGCTGAGTTTTCCAAATCTGCTGACAATAGATCTCAGCTGTTCCAGAACTCTGCAGTTGCCAGTGACACTTTCAAATCAAGTTAAACAGCAATTATCTGTATAATCAGTACTCCCCTACAGAGGAGCACCACTGTTGAGCTTCTTAGTGATATTAGTGTCCCCTTCTCTAGTGCATTTTTTATTGTTTTAATGAAATTCACATGGTGAGTTTTTTCCAGTCTTACTCTTCTCTAGTATACCTGTATCTCAGAATATATTCCTCAGTGCTTTGTCAAGGCAGTGACAGAATCTCTACTTTATTAACTATGGGACATCATTGTGCCATATTCCTATCAGAATTTTAAATAATGAACAAGGAGAAAGGGCTCCACTGTCATTAAACTCTTGTTTATGCAGCCTTATATTCCATCCTTGTGGTCTACTACATTCAAGGTAATTTCCCATGCATATTTTCAGCTACCTGCCAGGATTTATTAACCAGTCATTTCAGTTCCTTTCATCGTTAATCTACTTTCTGGTTCAGACACAGTACTTCTCCAGTTATTCCTTGTTGAAATTTGGCCGTGGTCATTTATCCAGCAACAATCAGGGGTAGTGATTTCAGACCTTGAATATGATGAATGATTGCCTTGCAGGACATCAAGCAATGTCTTCACATGGTCATAGTCAAGGGTATGTTTCTTGATGACTTCTGTAAAAGCAGAGGTTCCAGAGGACTCGGGGATTCGAGTGCTCAAGTATGTCAGTCCTTGTCTCAGGTCTCAAGGTCCTGCTCCATCCACACCCTTGTCCTTAATTTAGTCTCAGGGGCCTGCCAGTGATCTATACTCAGTCTTATTTGTTGGATTTCTCTCCTTAAAATTAGGACTTGGGCTTGAATTTGAGCACAGGCTTGCCTTTTGATGCAAGAGATTGGGCTCTCTTCACAATATGATAAAGGCCCTTTTGTAAATTTCATACCACATTTGAGTCAGTAGCTGACCAAGCTAAGCTTGTTTTTTTCCCCCTTCCTAGCAGTCTGGCAGGCTATAGTCCATGGGGTCACGAAGAGTCGGGCACAACTGAGCAGCTAGTCAAGTAGCAGAGCTTCAGTGGTGCTTAACCGACTCTAATTCCTCATAATCACCACTGCCCCGCTCTCTGTCCACTGGCATATTGCCTTAGCCACAGCGCTCTCTCCAGATATGACATATCCCACTTCATCACACGTGAGGATTACGGTAGTTGTGATGATTCAGCCACCAATGATTATCACCATCCACTTAGCACCAAAAATGTAATCCTTGTCATTTGGACAATAAAGATTCAATTTCCAAATTATACCATGAAAAACTGCTTCAAAAGTTCATGGCTGTTTAGTATCTGTCCTAGTTTGGATTTTGCTAGAAGGAAACACTTGGGCAAGTTGTAGTTAACCCAAGTAGTTTTAATGGGAATTAAAACTGCTATGGGAAAGAGGAAGGAAAACAGGAAAAGAAAGGCAGGTAATAAAGGGTATCTTATTATCAACTGCCAGCATGGGCAGCATGCATGCAACCCACTGAAGAACTCAAAGCTACTTGGGGAAAAAAAAAAAAAAAGAGCTTCAGGATAACTCAGTGGAGGGGTAAGAAAGTTCTATCAGGCATGGATCAAAGCCTGCTCTTCAGAACTTATATTTTTATCACACATCCAGCTTACATGTGCACAAGCAGAGAGGGCTCCGTAAGTTGAAAAAGTTTTCAGGAAAAGAGATGCTGGTATTGAGAGTGTGGCTAATGCTCTGAAATAGCAACGCACGAGCGTAGGGAGGGCACCATGAGTGTCTGTTGCAGTTACATACTATCTGACTCTTTTCAGGTATTCATTTCTTTTTAATTTTATTTGTCTTCTCATTATACTCCATACTAACCATTGAACTTTTATGGGGTCTGTTCTTTTGCATGTTCTTGTAATTTAATTTTTATTTCCGAAATAAGTTTCCCTTCAATCTCTTTCCTAAAACCTTACACTTCATGCTTCACATGCTCTGTGTATTACATACCACCTCCTGTTTGCCTATCTGAATTCCTGGATTTGCTCTGAGTTGTATCATCCTAACTGTAATTGCTTAATTTTTCAAATTCATGTAGGATTATTGTGGCAAAATATTCTTATATTTCAGGATAAATTTTGTCTGTTTCTGTTTATTCTTTTGAGATGATTTGATGCTTGTTTTCTCATTTTTTATATGTACCCTACAATTTCATTTTGGGTTATTAATACTTGAAGTTGTTTTTTTTGCACCAGTTATTAGGAGAGAAGTCACATATTTCCTGCCAGCTAGTTTCAATTAATATATGTTTTTTTTTTCTGTTTGTTTTTTTGTTTTTTTTTCCTATTCAACTTGTTTTTTAATATGGCTTTTAGGAATTGAAATAGTTGGATTCAGATCCAGAACTTGTCATTAATCAAAAAAATATTGTAATGAATTTATTTAATGAATTTATATTTCATTTTCAGAATTGGCATCTAATGTTTTTAGCATTTGTTCAGATGCTCTTTATCTTGCCTCTAGTTTATTATTATTTTTCCTGAGAAAATTGTAGCTTCACATATACTAGCAAGAAATAACACAGAGAAACTCCGTTCAGTTCAATGTTCACTTCATTCAGTTCCCAACAGTGGCAACGTCTTCCATAGCTATAGTACTACTAGTATTACAACCCACATGTATTCCAAAGGGACATTAATAAAATCCATCAGTCTTACTCAGACAATTAGCCTTATCCACTGTGCATGCATATTTAATTCTATATGACCTCAAGGCATGGAGACTTCAGTCAAGCCACACTTCCGTCAAGCCCCTTGTGCTACTGAACTTGCCACAGTCACCTCCCTTCATCCCCCTCCCTAACCCCAGACCAACTGACCTGTTATCCACCTCTGTCACTCGTCATTTCGTCATTGTTTCATGAAGGGAATCATACAGCACTTCATTTTTAGTCTGGTTTCTGTTGCCAGGCATAATTCAGTCGTGACCCATCGAAACTGTCGTTAGATACTGACAGCTGTTCCTTTTTCTGCTGGACGGCATTCCATGGTGCTGTTGGTGTGACACAATTTGTTAAACCATTGATTTCACTCTTCATGTTCTGAGATATCACAGTGTACTTATTTTGTGTTAAGTTCATATTACATTATTTTTAAGTGAAAGGATATGAATTCTATACTTTATTCCATCTTCTAAACTCTCTTATCAACTCATGAGATTTTAAAACTCTAGCCATGAGTATTATTTTTAAGCTATGGAAAACAACCTTCAAAGGTAATGTGAGCACCTTATAACAAAATAATCTTAATTAATCCTTTCCAACCCTTGTATCATTGCTGCCATTTATTTCACTTTCTATAAGCATATAAGTGTGTGTATGTGGATATGAATTCTATACTTTATTCCATATTCTAAACTCTCTTATCAACTCATGAGATTTTAAAACTCTAGCCATGAGTATTATTTTTAAGCTATGGAAAACAACCTTCAAAGGTAATGTGAGCACCTTATAACAAAATAATCTTAATTAATCCTTTCCAACCCTTGTATCATTGCTGCCATTTATTTCACTTTCATATAAGCATATAAGTGTGTGTATGTGTGTGTATATATATATATATGTGATGTGATGTGCTTAGCTGCTCAGTCATGTCTGATTCTTTCCGACCCTTTGGACTGTAGCCTGCCAGGCTCCTCTATCCATGGGATTTTTCAGGCCAACTGGAGTTGGCCACCATTTCCTCCTCCAGGGGATTTCCCAACCCAGGGATTGAACTCTTATCTCCTACATCTCATACATTGTAGGCAGATTCTTTACCCATAAAGAATAAAGCCGTTGAGGAAGCCTTACATGTGTGTGTGCATGTGTGTGTGTGTGATATGTCTATAAACATACATAATTTAATAAATTTCTATATTATTTTGAAAAACCCACATTGTAATGAATAAGAAAAATAAAAGTTTTTATTTTATCTTCATTTAATCTTCAATACTTTTCATTTTTATGTAGATCTGAGTTTCTAATCAATATTATGTCTTATCTCTAATGAAGTTCTTTCAACATTTCTTGTAAGGCAGGGGGCAATAAATTCCCTCTATTTTTGTTTATCTGAGAATATCCTTATTTTTCTTTCCCAGGCTCCCCTGTCCATGTGATTCTCCAGGCAAGAATACTGGAGTGGGTTGCCATTTCCTTCTCCATGAGATTGAACCCAGGTCTCCTGCACGCAGGCAGACAGACACTTTACTCTCTGAGCTACCAGGGATGCCAAAGCTCATCAAAGATATCTCTAATTTATGCTACACTGTTTTTCATCTCTAGCATTTCTTTTTGATTCTTTCTTATGACTTCCATTTCCTACTTACATTGCCTCTCTGTTTTTGCATGCTGTCTAATTTATCCAGTACTTTGGATAAAGCTTCAATACTTTGGTCACCTGATGTGAGGAGCCAATTATTAATAATTATTTTGAGGAATAATTTTGCAGGGTAAAAAATTTGTAGGTTGATGTTTGTCTCCACTTTTATTATTTCAGCCCACTCTCTCTGGTCTACACAGGTTTTGAGAAGTCAGATGTAATCCTTACCTTTGCTTTTTAAAGTAAGTTGTTGTTTTTGTGACAGTTGCTTTTTCTGACTTCTTTTAGTAGTTTTTAAACTTTGGTTTTCTGTAGTTTGATAGTGATATGCCAACATGTACTGTGCGCTAAGTCACTTCAGTTGTGTTTGATTCTTTGCGACTCTATGGACGACAGGCTGCCAGTCTCCTCTGTCCATGGGATCCTTCAGGCAAGAATACTGGAGTGAGTTGCCATGCCCTTCTCTGGGGGATCTTTCTGAGCCAGGGATCGAATCCAAGTCTCTCCCATCTGCTGCATTGGCAGGTGGGTTCTCCCACAATCTTCACCTGGGAAGCACATATGCCAAGGGGTAGATTGACTTTAGCATTTGTCCCACTGGGTGTTACTGGATCTATGACTAAGTCTCTGACATTAATTTATATAAATTCTCGGTCATTATTGTTTCAAATATTTCTTCTGTTTCTCTCTCCTCCAAAGTGTATGTTGTACCTTTTAGAGTTGTCCCCCCATTCTCGCATACTCTGTTCTATTTTTGTATTGCTTCGCCAATCTTGTTCTCTTTGCTTTTCAGTATTGGAGGCCTCTTTCTAAAGGATTATTTATTCAACTATGTCCATTCTTATAATAAGCTCATCAAAAGTGAAGTGAAGTTGCTCAGTTGTGTCCTATTCTTTGTGACCCCATGGACTGTAGCCTACCAGGCTTCCCTGTCCATGTGATTCTCCAGGCAAAAATACTGGAGTGGGTTGCCATTTCCTTCTCCATGAAATTGAACCCAGGTCCCCTGCACTGCAGGCAAACACTTTACCCTCTGAGCTACCAGGGATGCCAAAGCTCATCAAAGATATCTCTGATTTATGTTACAGTGTTTCTTATCTCTAGCATTTCTTTTTGGTTCTTTCTTTTTTTTTATTCTGTCTCTTATACACATCTCCTACTCTTTGTGACCCCATGGACTGTAGCCTACCAGGCTTCCCTGTCCATGTGATTCTCCAGGCAAAAATACTGGAGTGGGTTGCCATTTCCTTCTCCATGAAATTGAACCCAGGTCCCCTGCACTGCAGGCAAACACTTTACCCTCTGAGCTACCAGGGATGCCAAAGCTCATCAAAGATATCTCTGATTTATGTTACAGTGTTTCTTATCTCTAGCATTTCTTTTTGGTTCTTTCTTTTTTTTTTTATTTTTATCTAGTTTGTTTCACTTTTTTATTTAATATTCAATGCTCACATATCATTTGCTTTATATTTTCATATTTATCTGTTTCATTTTTATGTTCTTTCTCAAGGCTTTATTAAGTGTACTAGAAAAGATTTTGTATACATATATACATATACATTGGAGAAGGAAATGTCAAACCACTCCAGTGTTCTTGCCTGGAGAATCCCAGGGACAGAGGAGCCTGGTGGGCTGCCGTCTATGGGGTTGCACAGAGTGGGACACGACTGAAGTGACTTAACAGCAGCATACATATACATGTGTATATACATATATTCCAATTTTTTAACTTAGTATGAATAGTAGATTTTTAACTCATATTTACTCAAAATTTTGATATAGATCGATGTATTTTGGCATCTAGAATTACTACTAAAATTCTAGGAATATCAAAAACTATAAAACACTGATGAAAGAAATCAAAGAGGACACTGATAGATGGAGAAATATACCATGTGCATGGATCAGAAGAGTCAATATAGTAAAAATGAGTATACTACCCAAAGCAATCTACAGATTCAATGCAATCCCTATCAAGCTACCAACAGTATTTTTCACAGAAATAGAACAAACAATCTCAAGATTTGTATGGTTCTTTCTTATGATTCCTACTTACATTGCCTCTCTGTTTTTGCATGCTGTCTAATTTATACAATACTTTGGATAAAGTTCCAATACTTTGGTCACCTGATGCAAGGAGCCAATTCACGGGAAAAGTCCTATTGCTGGGAAAATTTGAGGGCAAGAGAAGTGGGAAAAAAAGGATGAGATGGTTGGATGGCATTACCAACACAATAGACATGAGTTTGAGCAAGATCTGAGAGATAGTGAAGGACGGGGAAGCCTGGCGTACTGCAATCCATGGGGTCACAGAAAATCAGGCACAGCTTAGCGACTGAACAACTACTTTATCCCCTAGAGCTCTTAGCATTTTGTTCATGGTTGTTTTAAATTTCCAGCCAGATAATTCCAACATTGTTGTCATGCCTGGTTCTTAAGTTGGTCCTGTCCCTTCAGATTATACTTGTTGCTTTTTGCCTAATAGCTATTTTTTTTTTCCTACCTTGATAGATAGATGTGATGCAATAGGTAAAAGTATCTGTTCTAACAGACCTACAGGAATGTGGTGGCAAGGAGACGCAGGGAGGGGAGCGCTCTATAGTCCTATGGTTGGGTCTTAGTCTTCAATGGGCCTATGCCCCTGGGCTGTGAACTTCATACATGCATCTCAGTTTTCCCTCCTCTTCCTTTAACTGGACAAAATGAGTTGAGGGACTAGATATGAGCTTTTTTCTTTTCTCACATGGAATGTTAAGGACTTGCTGGAATTGGATATTTCCCTTTGCCTAGATTAGTCTTTTATGAAAACCCCAACAAGTTAGGCTCTGATTAAATTGAATAGTAGATTTTTAACTCATATTTACTCAAAATTTTGATATAGATCGATGTATTTTGGCATCTAGAATTACTACTAAAATTCTAGGAATATCAAAAACTATAAAACACTGATGAAAGAAATCAAAGAGGACACTGATAGATGGAGAAATATACCATGTGCATGGATCAGAAGAGTCAATATAGTAAAAATGAGTATACTACCCAAAGCAATCTACAGATTCAATGCAATCCCTATCAAGCTACCAACAGTATTTTTCACAGAACTAGAACAAACAATCTCAAGATTTGTATGGTTCTTTCTTATGATTCCTACTTACATTGCCTCTCTGTTTTTGCATGCTGTCTAATTTATACAATACTTTGGATAAAGTTCCAATACTTTGGTCACCTGATGCAAGGAGCCAATTCACGGGAAAAGTCCTATTGCTGGGAAAATTTGAGGGCAAGAGAAGTGGGAAAAAAAGGATGAGATGGTTGGATGGCATTACCAACACAATAGACATGAGTTTGAGCAAGATCTGAGAGATAGTGAAGGACGGGGAAGCCTGGCGTACTGCAATCCATGGGGTCACAGAAAATCAGGCACAGCTTAGCGACTGAACAACTACTTTATCCCCTAGAGCTCTTAGCATTTTGTTCATGGTTGTTTTAAATTTCCAGCCAGATAATTCCAACATTGTTGTCATGCCTGGTTCTTAAGTTGGTCCTGTCCCTTCAGATTATACTTGTTGCTTTTTGCCTAATAGCTATTTTTTTTTCCTACCTTGATAGATAGATGTGATGCAATAGGTAAAAGTATCTGTTCTAACAGACCTACAGGAATGTGGTGGCAAGGAGACGCAGGGAGGGGAGCGCTCTATAGTCCTATGGTTGGGTCTTAGTCTTCAATGGGCCTATGCCCCTGGGCTGTGAACTTCATACATGCATCTCAGTTTTCCCTCCTCTTCCTTTAACTGGACAAAATGAGTTGAGGGACTAGATATGAGCTTTTTTCTTTTCTCACATGGAATGTTAAGGACTTGCTGGAATTGGATATTTCCCTTTGCCTAGATTAGTCTTTTATGAAAACCCCAACAAGTTAGGCTTGATTAAATCATTTCTCCTGAGTACATGCCTTGTTAGGAAGAAAATGTGCTCTGGAATATTTCAAAACTACTTCTTTTCCTCTCCCCATCCTGGAAACATAAAGAGATTTCCATTCAATGTTTACTGTGCAAACCAAGTCTGGCTCTTGGTGGTAAGTCACAAAAGTATAAAAAGTGTGGGTACCTCACCTGCTCCATGACTAGATCCCAGCAGAGTTTTTAACTCTCAGACTTGATCATGCAGAAACCCCATTAACTCAGCAATTGCAGTGGAGGTTTTCCTTCCCCAGCACTGACGTCTGTTTATGAGTTTCTGTTTTGATAAGTCCTGACTGGCCATGTTCAGCTGTGTCTCCAGTCCTGGGGGCAGCGATGTGCCGTGTGTCCTCCCCTCTCTTATGAACCCAAGAAAATTTGTTCACTTTTTTTCGTTGTTCAGTGTTTTAGTTGTTGTTAGGATGGAGTGGCAACTTCCAAGCCCTCTACATGGGAACCAAACCAGACCCAGCTTGTGTGTGTGTGTGTGTGTGTGTGTTTATAAAGTATTAGCTACTATGGCTTATCCATGATACAGCTACAACTTAGCAGAGAGAAAACTCTTTCTTTTCTTAAGCAGGAAGATATTTTTCAGCTCAAAGTTTCATAGAAAGGAGAAATTCTTGTATCCTCACATTGGTTAAACTAGGTGACAGATCTCCAACTCTCACCCATGTATAGAAAATATGCTGAAGCCTTAAAGAAACATGCAGAAAACCAACATATCTTTATGTAAACTTGCTTTCTGTTAAAGAGACACATTTTGTGTGTAAATGGTCATTTTGTATGTAGAGATGTAAATATATACATGTTTGTATATAAACAGCCATGTACACAAGTAAGGAGGAGAAGGCAATGGCCCCCCACTCCAGTACTCTTACCTGGAAAATCCCATGGATGGAGGAGCTGCAGTCCATGGGGTCGCTGAGAGTCGGACATGACTAAGTGACTTCACTTTCACTTTTCACTTTCATGCATTGAAGAAGGAAATGGCAACCCACTCCAGTGTTCTTGCCTTGAGAATCCCAGGGACGGGGGAGCCTGGTGTGCTGCCGTCTATGGGGTCACACAGAGTCAGACACACAAGTAAGGAGTTTTTGCTCTAAGTAAAATGTAAAAAGCCGTACAAAGTTGAACTTAGGGGTATATGAAAATGGCTAGCACTGAACAGATGAGACTGAGAGATGTGGATCACTGCCACCGCGTCCTCTTTATTATTCCTAATGTTCACTGTGCCTCCCAAACCTACCCCTGTGTAGTATGAAATGATCATTAATTATCCTTACATCACAGGTTGAAAAAAATATGGCTTTACTAAGCCGAATAGTTGATCATTTACTACGTGGAAACATGTTTCTATTTGATTTTGCTGCTATAGAGCACAGCATGAGTAGAGATGGAGCATGTTTTGTGCCAGTTGAGGCTGAGACCAGACTTTAAGAAGATCTAAGCCTAACGAGTAAGAGTTTAATTCCTTAGGCAATGGGGCATCATTGATTCTTTTTTTCTGTTTCTCAACCAAGGATTAATGTGATCTAATTGTACTTCAGGAAGAAAGCTTAGGAAGAACTATAGAATTGATTAGAGAAAAGTGACCGAAAGCTAAGCAGTTGTTTTGTGTGTGCTTAAGTAGAAAACGTACAGTTCTCATGATGAGAAGTAGCTATATGTAAACGAAAATATAAAATACAAGTTAAATTTAGATGAAATATATTTCAACCAAATGATACATAAATATATCTCCAATGACACAAGTCATTTGATTTAAAGCAGTTTTCTGCCGATAATCCTACCTGTGTTTCTTATTATCTCAGCCCATTGGGCCTTCCTCTGAATATTACATCTGTGAAAAATCTTGCAATAATAATTGTTTCATTGAAACCTTTTTAATTTAAGGTATTTATAATAATCTGTTATGGTAATGATAGTGCCCTTGGAGCATTTCTTTTAAAACTGAAATCCTATTTTCTTTAACTTATGAGAATGTTACAGTTTTGATCGAAAAATATTTTCTCTTTTCATCTGAAATTCTCCACAATCACTTCTGAAAGCAACCATATAATGGAATGGTTGCTAACTTGAATGAGTTTAGGAACAATTTTTGACTCAGTAAATAAAATATTTAACTGATCAGAGTATTCATGGATGTGAAAAACCCTTTCTTCCCTTGTAAGATTTTGTGAATGCTCACAAGATAATATGGGGAATCTATAGCTAGCTATCTCTGTGTTACGGAGAAAAAATAATTTTTTTAGCTTGATTGAATTTAGAAATTCAGTTATGAAGAAGTTGAATATAGTGGACAAATTATTTGTACACAGAACTTAAGTCAAAATCAACAAACTCCTATTTTAATCAGAAATCTTCCCATGTAGTATGCATCTTTCAATCTGTCAGAAAATATCCTCGGTTGTCCATGGTTTGGTATTTCCCTTTTCACACAGCAGTCATGTTACCCTCCTGGTCAGATGCATTTTATGGAAATAGGAAGAGACTCAATTTCATACTTCTGCCCATTCTTTTATTAATGCTGGGTTTGATTACAGATGCTTTGGAGTTACTTCTTTTAGAACAGGAGGAGGCATCTGGTTTGTGCCAGTAATCCCTTGCCATCGCAGCTCTCAGTGTTTCTCAGTTTTATCTGCTAAACACTGTAGTCTTATCATGGATTCTCTGTCCACAAAGAACGACACCTATTGGTATTAGCATAAATTGTTAGGGGGAAGACTAACTTGAAACGCATATTGCCAAAAATTTTGAAATAGAAAATTGACCTTTGAGAGTTCACAATGGGCATAAGAGGCTATGATATCCTGAAAAAGGACACAATAAGATTTCAGGAAAAAATACCTGAATTGTGGTATCATCAGTCTTTCCTGATAGTTCTAATGTATAAATTTGTCAAATGTTTCAGACTTCATCAAATATACTATATTTGCTTATGAGAAAAGGAGGTAAATAAAATGAGGTAGAAAAACGCATAAGACCTATCCATTTACAGACAAGATAACTAATCAAAGAATGCGGTCCATGAATTGGAAAAAAAAAAAAAAAACACAAAAAACCTAGATTGTAAAATTTAGAGCACCGTATCAGAGAAGATAAATTACCAGGAAACAGTGAGCTTAGGTAATTTCTTTTCCACTTTTGATTTTTAAGCCTAATGGTATGGGCTTCTCAGGTGGCACAGGGGTAAAGGATCTACCTGCTGAGGCAGGAGATGCAAAAGATGCAGGCTCGTCCCTGGGCTGGGAAGACCTACTGGAGTAGGAAGTGGCAACCCACTCCAGTATTCTTGCCTGGAAAATTCCACGGATGGAGTCACGAAGAGTTGGACATGACTGAGCATGCACACAGAAAAATGGTATAATTGCACATTTCTGAGGAAGAGTGTCATATAAACATATAGTGCATGTAGTATATTCTAATAATATACTTCTATGTTGAAGCGTTAAATATAGGAATATGTTCTTGAAGGGTAGAAAGCAGGAAGTGGAGAACACAAGTTCATGTGGAAAATCTATCTCAACAATTCTTTCGTGTGCATATGAAGCACTTTGTTTAGGTTCTGAGATATATTGCCTTTGTTTTTTAGATGCCAAGTCATGTCTGACTCTTTGCAGGTCCATGAACTATAGCCTGGCAGGCTCCTCGGTCCATGGGATTTCCCAGGCAGGAATACTAAAGTGGGTTGCCATTTCCTTCTCCAGGGGGCCTTCTGAGAAGACCCAGGGATTGAGCCTACATCTGCTTCACTGGCAGACAAATTTTTACCGTTGAGTAACCAAGTTCTTACTTATTATTTGTCAAGTCAACGGGTAAAATTCTGAAATCTGTATTTTCTATTATGTCCCCTAGTGGTAATTGCCTGAAAGCTGTAGGCAGACAACATAAAATATAGTAGGGGTTGGGCTTCCCAGGTGGTATTAGTGGTGAAATCCTGCCTGCCAGTGCGGGAGTATAAGAGATGTGGGTTCATTCCCTGGGTTGGGTAGATCCCCTGTGGAAGGGCATGGCGACACACTCAAGTATTCTTGCCTGAGGACTCTCATGGACAGAGGTGCCTGGTGGGCTTTAGTCCATAAGGTTGCAAAGGGTCAGACCCAACTGAAGCAGCTTAGCACATACAGTACATACACAGGGCAATTTCATAATTCTTTCAGAATTTAGCCTGGCTCATTGCTCATCTGGGCCATTTTCTTAATGGTTATTTCAGCTTGAGCTTTACAATGTCCTTTATAGCCCATATTAATAGCAGTATTTTCCCTTTTATATTTATCATCTGTTAACTTCCTATCTGTAACTCTTATATCCATTCAGTGTATGATTCTTTTTTTAATAAGTGGTCTTTCCATATATCACATGTTAGATAATTCAGTCATTATTATATTAACATTGTAATATACATTAATAAATAAGTAGCACTGACATTTTTCTGCAGAACTGATGGCCTAATGTTTCAGATAAATATTACAACAACTTAACCTTGCTTGTGCATGGAAATGGGTTATTTTCCAGGACTATTTGCTGAAAAAGATTTCCATTCATCATAGTCTTTTAATGCACAGTAAAAATCTCATTTATGAGTTGAGTAGATTATGCACATTCAAGCCTGTGTCATTCATGTATAGGCATTAAGTTTTATTCTTTAAATTTAATGCCAGAGATTACTCATTTTTATCTCAAATGCTTTTCTTTTATTTTTGTTTCAGGAATACCATTCACTAGTGTTATACTTTATAAAGATCACAATTTTTAAGATACACAGAATATACATGTATATATACATATGATTACTTAATACTTTCATGAAGGTTTGTAGCAGATGAATAATTACTTACATAAATTGACCTTAGTGGCTACCATAAAACAGTCTAATTATTGCATTCTTAAAGTGACTGTAATTAATGTAATCTCCAAAGCAGTAAAATATTGACATTTTAGGTTGCTGATTATCTGTAACATTTGTTGCACAAGATGGTTCCAGATGTGTATAAGAGACAGGTGTTATACTTTATAAAGATCACAATTTTTAAGATACACAGAATATACATGTATATATACATATGATTACTTAATACTTTCATGAAGGTTTGTAGCAGATGAATAATTACTTACATAAATTGACCTTAGTGGCTACCATAAAACAGTCTAATTATTGCATTCTTAAAGTGACTGTAATTAATGTAATCTCCAAAGCAGTAAAATATTGACATTTTAGGTTGCTGATTATCTGTAACATTTGTTGCACAAGATGGTCATGTGCAGTCAGTACTATAATTCCCTGTTAATCTTTTAATACTGAACCTGTAAAGTGCCAGTTCTTAATAAATTGCTACTATGGTATCACAGAGTGGAGCTGAACTTCAAGTGAATATGAACAATTAAATGTGCAACAAAACTGAAACATTAGGGAAAATGCTAGCCTTGAAAATCAATGTTAATATCTGTAATATTTTATCAGCAAAATACTCAAATACTGGATAACTATTCAGAGAATTTGATAGCTTGGCCTTACTGCTTATTGGAAAAGTTTCATCAGCCTATGAAATTAACAAAAAGCTAAATATGATTTGGAACAACATAGTTGAAGAAACCATGATCTATGAAATATGTTAGAAAAATTTTTTATTTTGAAAATGCCCTTATTCAGCAGGTACCAAAATTGTTCATTTCAATTGTATATACTGAATAGTTTTTGCTTTTAGACTTGTGGCAGCAAAAAAAAAAAATGTGCAGGTGTGGAGTGGGTCAATAACTAAATAAAAGATCTATAGAGTGTTATTTTTGTACCAAAAGTTATCTTAGCCACAGCGCACCTTGTTCTTGAGACACTGTGAAGTATGCTTAAAGGATTTGAAACTCCAAAAACTTTTATTAAACTGCACACTACAGTAAATATGTTATTAAAAAGTAAAGAACCGGCTTCTTTCAATAAAACTCCCCTTGGCATTGAAAGATCCTTTAGAAACAAACTATAGTTGATCCTCTGAGAGTATTTTCTTTTTATTACTTAATGCTAGTTTTTGCTTTGTTTCTTATACTTTTTTAACAGTGTCC
>SJYC01069893.1:0-22863 GCA_006408675.1 Madoqua kirkii
CTCCAATACTTTGTCCACCTCATGCCAAGAGTTGACTCATTTGAAAAGACCCTGATTGGGAAAGATTGAGGTCAGGAGGAGAAGGGTATGATAGAGGATAAGATGGTTGGATGGCATCATCGACTCAACGGACATGGGTTTGGGTGGACTCCAGGAGTTGGTGATAGACAGGGAGCTCTGGTGGTTTATGGAGTCGCAAAGAGTCAGACGCGACTAGGCAGCTGAACTGAAATTAGAAATTAAATCAAATCTCAGCTCAGTTCAAGAAATATTGAGTTTATGCTGTAAGTAACAACTATTCTGTGATTATTTATCATGGGAAATGACTTTTATCTACTTTATGGGATTTGTTCTATCCTTTACTAAACATATTTTTGTGTTTATCTTAGTCATTCCAGGAAAACTGCAATTTACTGCTGGCTAAGATTGTGTTTGTATGCCAAAATATAAATTCTTACAATGTATTTAAAATATATAATTATGAATATTAAAATTACTTTATTTTGACACCTTTTTCCCTCCCCACTCTCTCTTTTTCAACCAAATAGCTTCCAAGGTATTAAGAAATACTATATTTCCTCACTGAATTAATGTTATGAGCCTATGATACTGATAATGCTTTTCCAAAAATTTCTGCCATACTCCTTCAAAATAATAAACGTTATAGAAATTATTTTACATATATGTTTCCAGAATATGACATTTAAAAAATTTTATTTTATTGAAGCATTTTTGATTGATCAGACTGTAAAGAATCCGCCTGAAATACTGGAGACCTGGGTTCCATCCCCGAGTTGGGAAGATTCCCTGGAGGAGAGTGTGGCAAACCACTCCAGCACTCTTGCCTGCAGAATCCCATGGACAGACGAGTCTGGTGGGGTCCATAATTTGTCAGACAGAGCTGAGTGACTAAGCACACACACACATAGCTAATTTACAGTCTTTTGTTAATTTCCAGTGTTCTGCTAATCTCATGATTTCTTTGATAGTGTTAAGTTGGATCTCTTGATTAAAGTATCACATGCCTGGCTTCTCTGCTATGATTGTAAAGATGTTTTTTTTTTTTTTTTCCCTTTGCATTTTCTCTACTTTGGCAATGAGTCAGTGAGTCTTGCCCATTTCCAAAGGGATGATGGGGAATAAAACACTACAGCTCCTGAAGCAAACAGTATCTACATTTATTATTTGGAATTCTTCAGCAATGATGACACGTACTTTCTCCTCCATTTATTCATTTAATTATTTATAGCAGTATAGAAACATGTATGCTTAATTCATTATTTAAATTATATTCTAATAACTTCATTATTTTTAACCTTCTTAATTTTAGGACTTTAAACTTTATTTTATTGTGGCTTGATTTGCATTTCTTGATGCTTGGGAGCATTTTTTCATGTGCTTGTATGTCATCTATGGAAATATCTGATTGGTCCTTTGCCTGCTACTTAATTGGATTCTATCTTTTTGTTGAGCTATATGGATTTTGGTTGTTTTTTTTTTAATTTTTTGTTTTTCAAACCTTATCAGACTTATTTTCTTTTTTCAGATTGTTTATTGCTAAATGTATGTAAACACAGCACATTTTCATTTCATAATGTTGAATTTTTCAACTTTGCTGAATTTATTATCTTTTCTTGTGAATTCTCCAGAGAATTTTTTAAATACAGAATCATGCCATCTAGGACTAGAGATATTTTTATTTCATTTCCGGTGAAAATGACTTTCTCTTTTTCCCTTGACGAAAGAAATGTTCTGCATAGAATTTCTGATACAACTATAAATGGAAGTGGTGAAAGCAGAAGAAAAAAAACCTGGAAGTGGATTTTTCTTACAGAAGGTGTGTTTTTCTTATAGAACATTTGCCAGTTAGTACGCAGAATTTTAATATGCTGAGCCAGTCTCCACTGTTATTACAAACTTGTACTTGTTTGGTATCTTTGTTGCTATTAAGGAATAAACATTCATAAATTATTAACTAATGTGCACACTTCATTCAAGTGTTCCTACCTTTTACACAAGGTCATTTCTCTGTTCCAATATCCCAAGAGTATACAGTGTTAAATCTTGCAGACAAGCCTCTTTGGCACTTGCTAGCTAGGACTGATTTCTCAGACGTTCTTTGTTTCTATTGGCCCTCAAGGTTTTAAACAGTACAGGTCAAGTATTGCTTAGACTACCCCTCAATTGGGATTCATCTGATGTTTACTTTATAACTGAACACAGATTATGATGAGTTTTGAGAAGGAAGACCTGACGAGTGGCATACAAGGGCAGCATCTTGACTTACCAAGGTTGATGTGGCCCTTGAGGTATTACTAACGCAGGGGCCCTAAGTTACTCTTCTCTTGTCCTTTAATACTGTACTCAGATGCACTCACACTTAGGAGTGACGAGCTGCGCTCCACCTGCTGAAGGAGAGAATACCCACATAGATTATTTGGAACATTTCTACCTGAAGCATTTGTATACATTTTCCTCTACTCAGATATTGATATGTATTGGTATAGACTCATATTATGTATGCATATATGTTCACGTGCAGAGGCATACATGTGCATGCCACTATGTAGCCATAATGCAGTTGCATTTTACATAGTTTCCTCAAATTATCTAGTTTTGGCCACAGTGATTTCAATTGGCTCCTGTGTTACTTTGCACATCATTATGAAGTGCTTTTATGAGAGACACAAACAGCCCTTCCCTTCTAGCCTGTAAGATACTCAAGTTCATCTTGTGTATCATTTTCCCTGGTACTAGAATCAGCTGTTTATTCATGAAGCCCCATTTTCTCTCATTAGAAAATGGTATTAGAACTAGGATCAAAGTGACAAGTGTGCTCATAGCTACTGACATGTTGTTGCCCTCAGCTGACACAGCATAGCGTTGTATGTATAAAAGTGAAAGTGAAAGTGAAGTTGCTCAGATGTGTCCGACCCTCTGTGATCCCATGGACTGCAGTCTACCAGGCTTCTCTGTCCATGGGATTTTCCAGGCAAGAATACTGGAGTGGGGTGCCATTTCCTTCTCCAGGGAATCTTCCTGACCCAGGGATTGAACCCAGGTCTCCTGCATTGCAGGCAAACGCTTTACCCTCTGAGCCAAAGCGTATGTTTACTAATCCATAATATACATGCATACTATACACCTACACATATATATGTATATATAAATGTGTATATATATACACATTTGTTTATTTGTAACTTCCTGCTCCAACATTGAGAAATCTGGCTACCATCTTTAAGTGTTCATTCATTTAATTGTATAATGCTAGTATACATATCTTATTGGAGAAGGAAATGGCAACCCACTCCAGTGTTCTTGCCTGGAGAATCCCAAGGACAGGGGAGCCTGGTGGGCTGCCATCTATGGGGTCACACACAGAGTCAGACACGCCTGAAGCGACTTAGCAGCAGCAGCAGCAGCAGCAGCAGCAGTATACATATCTTAACATGATCAGAATTATTAACTAGGACCAACATGAAGAAACCTACAATTAATGTGTACTCTGTGACTTATCTGTACAGTTGACCCTTGAATAACTTGGGGTTAGGGATGCTGATCCCATACGTGGGACAATATGTCTATAATTTATAGTCAGCCCTCCATATATGCAATTCCGTATCTACAGATCGTGTAGTACTGGAATACATGTGTATTGAAAAAAATCTCCACATAAGCAGACTTTCTTGAACAACCCATGTTGTTCAAGGTCACCTATAATTTGTTTTGCCTTTATAGTCTTACCTACTCCACTTATTTCTAAGGTTTCTTAGATCAGCACAATTTTTCATACCTCTTTCACTGAGGCTATAGGCAAGTCTCTTTTGGCACTTGTTGGCTATGATTGATTTCTCAGACTTTGTTTTTATTGGCCCTCCCAGTTTTAAGCAGTAAAGGTCAAGTATTTATTTTGTAGACTATCCCTCAATTAGGATTCGTCTGATGCTTCAGTTCAGTTCAGTCGCTCAGTTGTGTCCAACTCTGCAACCCCATGGACTGCAGCCCGCCAGGCTTCCCTGTCCATTACCAACTCCAGGAGTTTCCTCAGACTCATGTTCATTGAATCGGTGATGCCATCCAACTGTCTCATCCTCTGTCTTCCCCTTCCTTCTCCTCTGATGCTTATCTATTCATTTTTTTTCCCAAAATGTAATATAGTTGGAATCACATAGTACATAAGCTTTTGAATATATGTACTTTTCACATATTAATATGCATTTATAATCTACCTATGTCTTTGGATGACTTGATAGAACATTTTTTGTCATTAAAAATTGTTCCATGATATGTATGTACATGTACACAATTTATCCCTTCACCTACTATGAAAGAATATTTTAATGCTTCCAGTTTTGTAAAATAAAACTGGTATAAACATTTGCTGTGTTTTCAAATCAGTTGTGGAAAATCAGGAATGTGATTGCTTAAATGGAGGTTACAGGGTGCTTGTGATATTCTGCATTCCCAGCAACAATGAATGAGGATTCATGTTGTTTCACATCTTTGCCAGCAATTGGTATTATCCATGTTTTGAATTAAAATGTCCTACAAGGTGTGTAGTGGTATCTCTGTATTTTAATTTGCAATTATCTCTTGGCAAACAACTCTGAGCATCTTTTCATAAGCTTGTTTTCATTCTTTGTGCCTTCTTTGGTCAAATAACTCAAATATCAGCTTCTATATTTTGCCCATTTTTAATTGAGCTGCTGTCTTCTTTACAGAGTATTTGTACATGTTGGATAAAATTCCCTTATCAACTATGTATCTTACAAATACTTTACCTCAATCTTGGCTTGTCTTTCCATTTTCTGCTAACTTCTGCAAAACAAACCCTTTTTATTGCAATGAATCCAGTATATCATTCTTTTCTTTCATGGATCATATTTTATTTTCTATCTAAACTCATCAAACCCAAGGATACATAGATTTTCACCTGTATTTCCTTCTAGAAGATTTTGCAGTCTTTTGTTTACATTTATACATGTGATCTGCTTTGAATTAATTTTTATGAAAAGTATAAACATGTATCTAAATTCATGAGAGTTGGTTTTGAAATTTAAAAAAAAATCTTGCATTTGATTTTGAATTGTTCCAGTAAAGTCTGTTGAATGTTCAGCTAGCCTACTGGATGGCATCACTGACTGAATGGACATGAGTCTGAGTGAACTCTGGGAGTTGGTGATCGACAGGGAGCCCTGGTGTGCTTCGATTCATGGAGTCTCAAAGAGTCGGACACGACTAAGTGACTGAACTGATACTGATGTGTGTATGCATGCTAAGTCACTTTAGTTGTGTCTGATTCTTTATGGCCCTATGGACTGTAGCCTGCCAGGATCTTCTCTCTGCAGAATTCCCCAGGAAAGAATACTGGAGTGAGTTGTCATGACCTTTTCCAAATGGGATCTTCTAGATGTAGGGACTGAATCCACATCTCTTATATCTGCATTGACAGGCAGGTTCTTTACCACCACTGCCACCTGAGAAGCCAAAGAAATGGTGTAGGAGAAGTTTGATTTAATTATTGATTGAAACTTTATCAGATCTTAATTTTCCTAGGTATTATATAGAAACTTCATGCAAAAAACTCTTTATCACTGGTAATGACTCAATAAATACTACTGGGAAAAATACTAAATACTTTTTACTTCTCATAGCACTGTGTGTTTGATTCATTCTTAAGAAAACAAAGAAGTTTTGGGGGGAAAATGAGGATTTAAAAAATCCCTAGTGATTGTGATAACTTGCACTCATTTATTTCATGCAGTTTGCATTGTTTCTATCAGAAAACATTTATTTCTATGTATAATTGCTAGGTGGTTTTGAACACTAATTTTTATCATAATTTTTTTGAACACTGGGGTTTTCATGAAGATATTAAGATTCCATTTTGAAATGCTACTTGACAAATTTTTTTGTTATCATTACAAATTTTAGAAACCTTCTCCCCATCTATCCATTCAGGCTCAAAGTACACATACAGAAAAGAAGCACCTAGTTTCAGTATGTTCTGAAACAAGTCATAAGCATTACGAAGCACAATGAGAGACCACTTTCTGCTGTGGACAGAATCTGGGCCCTGGAGTCAGGCAGACATTCTTCCTTTTTGAGAATCATGTCTACTGTTTATGTGTTTTCTCTTATGCACCGGCAATTATGAAGGGCAGACATCATATTTCAAGTTCAAGTGGGGAAATCAAAGATCTAACAGTTTGGGTTATTGGCATCAGCCCGCTAGCTGCCACTCCAGTTTTCTTGCCTGGAGAATTCCATGTACAGAGGAGCCTGCCAGGCTATAGTTCATGGGGTGGCTAAGAATTGGACATGAGCGAGAGACTATCACTCATTCACTCACTAGCTGAAAGGTAGGGAAGGTTAGAACCCAGTTTTTCAAATCCAAAGTTGGTACATCAAGCTTGAAACCCGTTTCTGGCTTAGACGTCACTGTACAAAAGGCTTCAAAAGTGAAGAAAAAGACTTCAAAATTAGCTAGTGCTGCTGAAAAGCATTGGTCTTTAAGGGAGTGGATTCCTAAGAGCTCAAGACTAACAAATGATCTTACCTCCTGGATCTGTTACGTGACACTCAGATCTGAGTTCTATGAAGTGAAAGGTGGTTAAAACAAGAGGAAACACATATAAGAACTATTTAACTAACAATTTTTGTAATATATTTGAAGCAAGCAGCTCACTTACATGACATCTTTAATGCAGATAGTGTTTCCGAGAGGGCAGGGGTCCGTTTGTCACCACCTAACCCTGTGCTCACTCCCAGGCAATGAACGATGATTGGTTTAAACTAATTATGATCAGCTATTTCACCCCTGTTCCTGTTGGCCAGATTCTTGATTTAACAATTTTCCTGATAGGATCCATAGAATTTCTGGTTCTTCTCATTCTGGAATCTGGTTCAGCTGCAAGTCAACCTCATCATAAATGGGTATGTGGCATGCAGTTTGCTTCAGTCAATGCAGTATGAATAGAATCCATGTGTGCCGATGCTGGCTGGAAGCTTCTAATGGTTGAAGTGAGAGTCTGAGTTCTTATTTCTTTTGGCTGTGGCAGCCAATATGGTTCCAGGCAGTAGATGACTCTCTATCCTGAGTAGGGAGGGTATAGAACAGAGGTCCTGCTGAGTTCAGAGGAATATATAACAGTAAGAACATATGGACTGTGTGATTCTCAGACACTAAAGCCCTAGGACTGTGCTATCACAGCATTTTCTCGTCTATCTTAATTGATGGCAGGACAGACTTGGCTGCTGTTCCCTCTTTTTTCTTTCGGACTGAAGTCATCATGATGCCTGGAGGTGTTGAAGCCATCTTGACAAGTGTGAGGAGAAGTGAAGCTATTAAGAGTTGTAAGTGGGACAATAAGAAGAGCCTGGGTCTTTGTTACTATTACTGAACAGATGACCAGCTCCAGCTATTCAGTTCAGTTCAGTTCAGTTCAGTCGCTCAGTCGTATCCGACTCTTTGCGATCCCATGAATTGCAGCACACCAGGCCTCCCTAACAATCTTTTTATTTTTGGTTTTGTTGATTTTTCTGTCATTTCTCTGTTTTCATTTTCATAACTTCTTATCTAATTTTTAATTTGTTTTCTTCCACTTGCTCTAGATTTATATTGCTCTTCTTTTTCTACTTTCCTAAGATAGAGGTTTAATTTTGTGATGTAAAATATTTGTGTGTGTGTGTGTATATATATATATAATTTCATGTTGTAAATTTTACTGAGCTCCATACAAACTTTGATTTTATATTCTCAATTTCATTTTGTTTAAAATAGTTTTACTTTCTCTTTGAGATTTCATATTTAATCTACTATTATTTAAGAGTATATTGTTCAATATTCAGATTTGGAAACTTTAAAATTTAAGAAATATTTAGAGATTTTCCTGATATCTTCCCATTATTGATTTCTAGTTAATCTATTTGGGCTAGTATAACAGAGTACCTGAGAATGGGTGGTTTATAAACAACAGAAGTTTTGTTATTGTTCAATTGTGTCCTACTCTCTGTGACCCCATGGACTGCCCACGCCAGGCCTCCCTGTCCATCATCAGTTCCCAGGGTTCACTCAGACTCAGGCCCATTGAGTCAGTGATGCCACCCACCATCTCATCCTCTGTTATCAGTTCTCCTCTTGCCCTCACTCTTTCCCGGAATCAGGATCTTTTCAGTGAGTCTGCTCTTTGCATCAGGTAGCAAAAGTATTGGAGTTTCAGTTTCAGCATCCGTCCTTCCAATTAATAGTCAGGACTGATTTCCTTTAGGATTGACTGGTTGGATCTCCTTGCAGTCCAAGTGACTCTCAAGAATCTTCTCCAACTCCACAGTTCAAAAGCATCAATTCTTCGGTGCTCAGCCTTCTTTATGGTCCAGCTCTCACATCCATACATGGCTACTGGCAGAGCCAGTAGATTTTGAAACTAGGCTTTGACTAGATGGATCTTAGTTGGCTAAGTTATGTCTCTGCTTTTTGATATGCTCTGTAGGTTGGTCATAACTTTCCTTCCAAGGAGCTAGTGTCTTTTAATTTCATGGCTGCAGTCACCAACTGCAGTGATTTTGGAGCCCCCCCATAAAAAGTCTGTCATTGTTTCCATTGTTTCTCCATCTATTTCCCATGAAGTGATGGGACCAGATGCCATGATCTTAGTTTTTGAATGTTGAGTTTTAAGCCAACTTTTTCACTCTCCCCTTTTATCTTCATCAAGAGGCTCTTTAGTTTCTCTTTACTTTCTGCCATAAGTGTGGTGTCATCTGCCTATCTGAGGTCATTGATATGTTTCCTAGCAATCTATGTTTCAGCTTGTGTTTCATATACACTGGCATTTCTCATGACATGCTTGACATAGAAGTTAAATAAGCAGGGTGACAATATACACCCTTGATGTGCTCTTTTCCCAATTTGGAACTAGCTCTTTTTTCCACATTCAGTATTAACTGTTGCTTCTTGACCTGCCTACAGGTTTTGCAGGAGGCAGGTAAGGTGGTCTGGTATTCCCATCTCTTTAAGAATTTTCCACAGTTTATTGTGATCCACAGAGTCAAAGGCTTTAGCAAAGTCAATGAAGCAGAAGTAGATTTTTTTTTTCTGAAATTTTCTTGCTGTTTCTATGATCCACTGGATGTTGGCGATTTGACCTCTGGTTTCTCTGCCTTTTCTAAATCCAGCTTGAACATCTGGAAGCTCTCAGTTAATGTACAGTTGAAGCCTGGCTTGGAGAATTTTCCATATTACTTTGCCAGTGTGTGAGATGAGTGCATTTGTGCAGCAGTTTGGTCTTTCTTTGGTATTGCATTTCTTTGGGACTGGAATGAAAACTCACCTTTTCCAGAAATTTACTTTTCACAAATCTGGAGGATGGGAAGTCTGAGATCATGATGCCAGCCACATTTGTGACTATTGATGTCTCACTTGCCATCTCATAGACTGTGCCTGCAAATTCTGTCCTTACACAGTGGAAGTGGCTAGACATTGTTGTGGGATCTCTTCTATAAGACCATTAATCCTCTTCTTGAAGTTTCCACCCTTATTGACCTAAGATCTTCCCCAAACCCGTACCTCCTAATGTCATCACATTGAATGTTTTTAGACCATTGTACTGGTTTAGTTCTCATATCTGAGAACAATTTTTAAAAATGATTTATGTTCTTTTAAGTTTCTGAAAATATTATTTTGTTGCACAAAGTGTGTTCCACACTGGTGAATATTCCATGAGGGCTTGAGAAAAATGCCTATTCACTGGTTGTGGAGGACTATAGAATGTCACTTACATTAAGTTGATTGATAATGTTATTTGGGTTAACATTATCTTTTCATATTTTCTTCCCTTTTTATCTGAATAATGAAGAGATAGTGATGTCTCTTATAATCACAGTGGATTTCTCTTTCTCCTTTCAGTTATATCAGTTTTTGACTCTCATTATTTAATGCTACCCTTTATTCCAGAAAACTTTCCTTGTTTTGAGGTCTTTGTGTAAAACTCAAATATAGCTCCTCCAGCTTACTTTTGATAAGTGTTAGCATAATGTATAGTTTATGGCTTCCCTAGCGGGTCAGCAGTAAAGAATCCACCTGCAATTCAGGAGACACGGCAGGAGCCCCAGTTTCAATCCCTAGGTTGGGAAGATACCCTGGAAAAGGAAATGGTAACCCATTCCATGGGAAACCCCATAAAGAGAAGAGCCTGGCAAGTTACAGTCCATGGGGTCCGAAAGAACTGGACATGATTTTGCAGCTGAACAACAAAATGTATATTTTACTTTCCTTTTAGCTTATCTGATTCTTTATATTTAAAAAGGGCTTCTTGTATACAGCAAATAGTTAAGTCTAATTTGCAATAATTCAACAAAAAGGCTTTAGAACAAGGGAAATTACCAGAAATAAAAATTGCATAAGCCAGAAAGAAAAACACCAATACAGTATACTAACACATATATATGGAATTTAGAAAGATAGTAACAATAACCCTGTATGTGAGACAGCAAAAGAGACACAGATGTATAGAACAGTCTTTTGGATTCTGTGGGAGAGGGAGAGGGTGGGATGATTTGGGAGAATGGCATTGAAACATGTATAATATCATATATGAAATGAATCACCAGTCCAGGTTTAATGCATGATACTGAATGCTTGGGGGTGGTATACTGAGATGACCCAGAGGGATGGTACAGGGAGGGAAGTGGGAAGGAGATTCAGGATGGGGAACACGTGTATACCTGTGGTGGATTCATGTTGATGTATGGCAAAACCAATACAATATTTTAAAGTAATTAGCCTACAATTAAAATAAATATATTTATATATATTTTTTAAATTGCATAGTAAGAAATGGATTGGCTTCCCTGGTGACTCAGATGGTAAAGAATCAGCCTGCAATGTGGGAGACCTGGGTTCAACCCCTGGGTCAAGAAGATCTCTTGGAAAAGGGAATGACTTCACACTCCGGTATTCTTGCCAGGAGAATTCCAAAGACAAAGGAGCCTTGACCTGTATACAGGTTAAAAAGCAACAATTACTACTGGACATGGAACAACAGACTGGCTTCAAATCGGGAAAGGAGTACATCAAGGCTGTATACTGTCACCCTGTTTTTTAACTTACATGAAGACTACATCATGTGAAATGTCGGGCTGGATGAAACACAAGCTGGAATCAAGATTTCAGGGAGAAATATCAATAACCTCAGATATACAGATGGCACCACCCTTATGGCAGAAATAAAAGAGGAACTAAAGAGCCTCTCAATGAAAGTGAAAAAGGAGAGTGAAAAAGTTGGCTTAGAGCTCAACATTCAGAAAACTAATATCATGGCATCCGGTCCCACCACTTCATGACAAACAGATGGGGAAACAATGGAAACAGTGGATGACTTTATATTTTAGGGCTCCAAAATCACTGCAGATGGTGACTGCAGCCATGAAATTAAAACACACTTGCTCTTTGGAAGAAAAGCTATGACCAACCTAGACAGCATATTAAAAAGCAGAGACATTACTTTGCCAACAAAGATCTGTCCAGTCAAAGCTATGGCTTTTCCAGTAATCATGTATGGATGTGAGTTAGACTATAAAAAACTGATCACCAAAAAGCTGATGCTTTTGAACTGTGGTATTGAACTGCAAGGAGATCCAATCAGTCCATCCTAAAGGAAACCAGTCCTGAATATTCACTGGAATAACTGATGCTGAAGCTGAAACTCCAATACTTTGCCCACTTAATGCAAAGAACTAGCTCATTTGAACATACCCTGATGCTGGGAAATTTTGAAGGTTGAAGGAGAAGGGGATGACAGAGGATAAGATGGTTGGATGGAATCATCGACTCGATGGACATGAGTTTGAGTAAGCTCCTGGAGTTGGTGATGGACAGAGAAGCTTACTGTGCTGCAGTCCATGGGGTCACAGAGTCAGACACAACTGAGTGACTGAACTGAACTGAATAAATCAGTAGAACTGGAAGGAGAAATAGAGAAATTTATTATCCTTCTTGGAGCCATTTAACCCCTCTCTTTTGGAGAAGGAAATAGCAATCCATTCCAGTGTTCTTGCCTGGGAAATGCCACAGACAGAGGAGCCTGACTGGTTACAGTCCATTGGGTCGAAAAGAGTTGAACACGACTTAGTGACTAAAACAAACCATCCCTCTTTTAGGCTCCCTTGTTTTTTCTCTTGGCAAGTCTTCCTTCCTAAAAGAGAGTCACAGTATCTGACTGTTTATTCAACTGTAATCCACTGTTATCCTGAAACTCATTTCATTTGTTTTTAGTCATTAGGTAAAGGAAGCATTTTGTAATCTAATATTTAAGCCTCAAGGAATTAGTGTCTGGGTATTGTCTACCACAAGTGCTAGTTCAGTGAAAGAATTTCTGCTTTTCCCTGTTAGATAATGTACGATGCTGCTGGTGTGAAAAGTATGCCCTTCTACAGGAGGACTGAGTTTCTAGTTAAATATTTTTTAATATATTAATTAATTTTAGTTGGATAATCACGTACAATTTTGTGATGGTTTTTGCCATACATCGACCTGAATCAGCCACAGGTATAATATTTTATCATGGAGAGCAGGACTTTGGAATGGAGAACATTCTAAGTATATTTCACAATGGTTATTCTTCCCTTACCTCTGCCAGAGTTGTGAGATCTTTCTTGGAACTGTACCACGGAACCTACTAGGTTTCCTAGGGTTTACTCTGTTTTGTAAATGTGGCCTTTTCCCGCAGACTTGAGCATCCACAGTTTATCACTCTCCGCTTCATCCTCCACACTCAGCATCCAGCAATTCACAAAAGTTACCATCACGGTCTACTACCGGTTCACGGCTTCTGTGTCTTCCTGCCCTGTGAGCTGATCTCAGCTGTGACTCTCTATTAAGCTGTCTCTCTAGATTTGGGGGTGTTTGTCTTACAAACTCAATTCCCTTACAATTACAAAAAAAAATTATTTAGTTTCAGTCTGTTCAGCTTTTTCTGCATGCAAAATTGAGAATGACAGCGTCTAAGCTCTCCAGTCCTCTTGCCTGGAAGATCCCATGGTGGAGGAGCCTGGAATGCTGCAGCTGAGGGTCAGACAGGACTGAGCGACTTCACTTTTACTTTTCACTTTCATGCATTGGAGAAGGAAACGGCAACCCACTCCAGTGTTCTTGCCTGGAGAATCCCAGTGACGGGGGAGCCTGGAGGGCTGCTGTCTCTGGGTTCGCAGAGTTGGACGTGACTGAAGAAACTTAGCACCAGCACCAAGCTCTCTATATCTTGTGCTAAAATTGGAAATTAACATTACTTTTTTGATAAATTGTCCTAATTTTGGACACTGAGAAATCTTTCAGAAGGACCACCGTTTTCTTCAAGTGTTGTTGTTGCTATTGTTATTGTTATTTAGCATTTACTTACTTTCTGCTTCTACATAGAAACAGCCATTTCTCCAAGGATTACTGGTTCTTTTTATTGGAAAATGACATATGTAAACTAACAATGGTCACTGGGTTTACTGTTTCTATTGTCGTTCTAGAAATTTTCTACTATACCTTCATGCAATTTTCACTACCCCGCATTTATTTTTCCTGCAAACAATATCTGTGCTTTTTGAGTCCAGGAAAAGTATACAAAATGAGAACAGTACTGCTTAAATTATCATATTCTCTTACTGCCCGTGAAAGGTTAAATCAGAGTATCTAGACATAGAAAAGAAATATCTATTGTTCACATACTCTATAAAATATTTCTGTGGCTTTAAAAGTAAAATTTAAAAAATTATCCTAGAAAAAATCAGTCTCCACACTAATTTAGAGAAGGAGAATATTATGTTTTGATTTTTGTTATAAGGATGGTATGTGTCAAGTAGGAACGTGACCTCATGAAATATTAGGAAATCTAAAACAATAATCACCATTTTTAGCAAAGGTGAACATGATTTTTAGGAGAACATGAATTTTAGGAGATTCTGTCCTGCACTTCTCTCTATATCATCCCAAATACCTTTTCAAGATGGAAGCTTTTTTTTTTTCCCCCCCTAGCTGCTACAGGTGTTGGTAGCTGAGTCTGTACTCTCTGGTAAATGCCCTTGTTGAAAAGAGCTACCTATACCAAGGTTAACTCCCCCATTTTCAGGAGTGATCTATAGTAATGATTGGTCCTTACGGAAAGCCACTGCCCTGGCCTCAGCTGGGACAACTTTAAGGGGCTACGCTGTTCTAGAGCCACTCAGGATAATCTCATCTGCTGTTGCAAACATTCTGTAGTTCAAAGTCTTCCTCTGCCCAGTCCCACTTTTTTCACACCTGACTGGTGGTATTTTTTAGAGTACATCCCTGTAAACCTCTTGCACCCAAATCTCAGAACTTGAGTCTTTGTTCACAGAACCCACCTCTGACAATATCATGTTCTTCCAATACACTATGTGACAAAATAATGGAAGAATAACAGAGTCTCTTAAAAGTTTTGTCATGCATTTAATTTTGTCTGGCATATATACTTACATTTTGCTATTAATACTCTCAATAACATCTTAAGGTTATCTTTTAAAGTTGGCATCCATCCTAATTATGCCATCATTCAAATTCTATCTGTTATGAACTTTGATTCCAATCAGGCTTTGATTCAGGTGCTTTAAAATAAATAAATAAATAATACTTTAGATATTTAGAAGATGCTTTCCAGTATATAAATAATGCATCTGAGATGAACATTCCTGAATTAAAAGAAAAAAAGAAAGCAAAACTGAAGTTTACAGAAAAGACTACAAAAAATGTAAGTCCTAGAGACTGCCATTAAGTATTTTTATTCCATTTGTCGTAGGTTAGAGAAAAGAGGAAGATAATTCTTTTGTTAAGTTTTTTTTCTTTCTTTTACACATTCCCGACTTCCCTGGTGGCTCAGAGGTTAAAGTGTCTGCCTGCAGTGCGGGAGACCGGGGTTCGATCCCTGAGTCAGGAAGATCCCCTGGAGAAGGAAATAGCAACCCACGCCAGTATTCTTGCCTGGAGAATCCCATGGACAGAAGAGCTCGGTAGGCTACAGTCCATGGGGTCACAAAGAGTCGGACACGACTGGGTGACTTAACGTTCACTTTCACTTTCATAATGGCTAATACATATAAAAACCCTAACCCTAAAACTAACCCTAAACCCTAACTAAACATAACCCTAAAACTAAACATAAAACCCTAACCCTAATCTTAATTTTAGCCCTAACCCCCATCCTGAGAGTGTGCGTTTAAGGCCAATTTGTTCGGAAGTCCAACAAACTTAGCCTTAGCACCCAACTAACAGAATGACCTATATACTGTTGTTTTTACACGTTTCCCGACATCCTGGGCTAGAAATAAAGGCAGTGAACTAACGTGCTCTATACGGTACAAAAGAGGAGGAGAGCTAACGTGATTAAATCACTGAAATATTACCCTTTTGATATTTTTATATATCTCTTTCGTATTTGGTTTAGTTTTGATTAAACTATGATTATATTGCAGACATTAGTCAACATACTTCTATACTTAACAACCCAACACTTTTATATACCATAAACCTATGTTAAACAATCATCATGAAAGTAAGAATTATTCTGAAATGTTTTAATGAATATATAATATTCTATTGAGGGCATGCTTCATAGTTTATTTTCCTAATGTCTTTTTATATTTTCTGAATATTCTGTATTATGGAAGTTCTATAATATTTGTTTTTGTTCATAATGCTGTCATAGAATTTAATACAATTTTGTTATTGTGTCTTTGAAATGGAAAATATTATGTGAGAAAGTTAGAATGGAATTGTGAGGAAACAACAGACTTAAAACTTACTTTTAGAAAATGAAGCAGAAACTGAAGGTATGTTTTGTATCCTCACAATTTCATTTGCGGTCCATGTGCACATACTCGAAGCCTGAAAGAAGCATAAATGTGGCATGCATGCTTGAAGGTACACGTGAGTGTCTATGTGAGGGATTTGCATGTGTGTATATGTGAATGTGCAGGCGAGGTGAATTTGTCTATGTGTGGGCGTATGTGTGTGAATAGAAGGTTGTTGAGGTAGGGTATACAGGTGTGCATATCTATGTATGTGTGTGTATGAGTGAGTTTGTGTATGTATACCTGTGTGTGAGTATATGTGTATAACAAATGCATGTGTGCCACTTTGGGTGGAGAATGCATATAGAGCATATTTTGGTAGTGTCTGTGAATATGTGTCTACAGAGATATTCACATGCTTGTAGCAAGGTGTATGTTTGTGTGGGGACGTGCGTATGTGGACAGCAGTGTGTACTGAGATGTGCACATCTGTGTTTGTAGGTGAATGCACACATCTATTTGAGAGTGTGTTTATCTGCGTGTCTTCTGTGGGAATATTTACTCCCTTTCTGGGAGTGTGGCACATTGAAGTGAAAGTGAAAGTCGCTCCGTCGCCCGTCGTGTCCGATTCTTTGCAATCCCAGGAACTACACAGTCCATGGGATCCCCCAGGCCAGAATACTGGAGTGGGTAGCCTTTCCCTTCTCCAGGGGACCTTCCCAACTCAGGGACAGAACCCAGGTCTCCTGCATTGTGGGCAGATTCTTTACCAGCTGAGCCACAAGGGAAGCCCAGTTGGCTACTGAGATAAGACAATCAAATATCAAGAGGAAAATTAGGATTTGGTACTCCTATTACAGATGCAGCTGCTGCTGCTGAGTCACTTCAATTGTGTCTGACTCTGTGTGACCCCTTAGACGGCAGCCCACCAGGCTCCCCTATCCCTGGGATTCTCCAGGCAAGAATACTGGAGTGGGTTGCCATTGCCTTCTCCAATGCATGAAAGTGAAAAATGAAAGTGAAGTCGTTCAGTCGTATCCAACTCCTAGCAACCCCATGGACTGCAGCCCACCAGACTCCTCTGTCCATGGGATTTTCCAGATAAGAGTACTGGAGTGGGTCGCCTTTGCTTTCTCCATTCACAGATGCAAAGAGAGGTAAATACTTAATGAAATAGATGGGACTGGTGGCTCAAACGGTAAAGGATATGCCTTCAGTGAAGGAGACCTGGGTTCAATCCCTGGTCAGGAAAATTCCCTGGAAAAGTGAATGACAACTCAATCCAGTATTCTTGCCCGGAGAATTCCATGGACAGAGGAGACTCACAGGGGGTCACATGGGGTAACAAAGAGTCAGACACAACTGAGCAACTAACCATTTTACTTTCAGTGGACAGTTAGAGATTTTGATATTGAGAGAAATAGGAACATTTCTTCTTTTGAAATAAGGATGAAAGGAAGAGGTGCTTACTGAACAGGTAGATTTTAACAAATAGTGAAGTGAAGGGAAATCCCTCCATTCTCATAGATTCTGTTTGATCAACAAGTTAATCAATGATATTATAACTTGTATGAGAATAGCTTTTACCAAACAAATATGAAATAAAAGACAAATATGATTGATCTGTATGGATATTTTGCAAGTGTCAGTTTGACCTTAAAGTTCTTGAAGTGTTTTTCTTTCTTTTTGGACACTAATATGAATGTATGATTCTCAGAGACAGGGCTCACCCGATCAGAGGTCAGTATGGGAGATGCAATATATTAAACTCATCATAATTTGGGATTTATTAGGTAATTTAACTGAAAGGAACAAAGACTAAGGACTTGAGCCAGTTGCAAAGCTGATTTACAAATGCTATTACTTGAATATAAGAGAAAATGAGAATGTGATAAGAAAAAGATGGAAAAATATTTTGAGGTACTGGATTGAGTTTTATAATAGCATTTTATACTTTTTCTATTTCCTACCTCCTTCATTGAAGCCTGTGGTGATTCAGAAACAAGTGAGAGAAAAGATAGGATAGGTTATCACAACAAATGTAATTCCTCTGTTTGCAAAGTATTAGTCTAGGTACTAGAGAAACACAGTGTAAAGAAAAAGAATAAAGAAAATATCCTTCACCTCCTGGAACTCAAATCCTAGTGGTAATGGCAGATAGTAAACAAACAAACTCATGTATATATGTTAGCAAGCAGGAAATGCTATAAATAAAAGAAAACAAACACAGCTAAAGACTAAACTGTATGTTCTTAAAGTTGGTTTGTTTAGATCAAACCATCTGAAAGGTTTAATTTAAAAAGTGATTTAAGGAAGTCAAAAAGAAGCTGTAAGAATACTTGAGGAAGTATACTTAGGCACAGGGAACAGCAGGTTAAAGCTCCTGAATTTGTGACGCACTTGACAGGTTTGAGGAAGAGCAAGCAATTGTGTCTGGAGAATATTGCATCAAGTTTTTAGAGATAAACCAAGGACCTATGATGGGAACTTCAGAGTTTATTATAAGAATGGTGGAAACTTATTGAAGTGTCCTGAACAGGGGGATGGCATAATCTGATTCTGATTAAAACAAAGAAACTCTACTGTGCTTTTGGTGGCCAATAGGGAGACAACGGGTCTTCCCATGTGGCTGAGTGGCAAAGCATCAGTGTGCCAGTGTGGGAGATGCACAAGACTTGAGTTCAACTCCTGAGTCAGGAAGAACTCCTGGAAGAGGAAATGGCAACCCACCTCAGTATTCAGGCCTGGGAAATTCCATGGGCAGAGAAGCCTGGCAGATTACAGACCAGGGACTTGCACGGTGTTGCACACACCTGAGCACACTGAGCAGGGAGACACGGATGGAAGGCTATGGAACTATTCCAGGTGAGATATGCATGGAGTAATGTTACTAGCAATGGATGCTGTAAACAGTAGATGTTCCTTACATAACCATACATTCTTCATGTGACCCAGACACTGAAATTCTAGATTATTTATTCAACAAAAGTAAAAATGTGCAAAGTTCTGAAAATAAAAGCTGAGAGTACTGCTTGCTGAATCAAAAAAGACTCATAATTGTCTGGTACAGTGTCACTGTGCAAAGCAAAGATCTCTTCTTATATAAGGTTTTAGGAGCCTTTGAGTTTAGCAAGTAAAACACTTTAAATGCCAGAGTATTCCTGAAAGGAATTGGTTGAATCTTGAAGGTAGAAAGAAGTGTGTCCTTTGTTTCAAAGCTGACAGTGGATTTTTTTTTTAAGAGGGTGAGTCCTTTTAATTCTCACTTTTAATGCAGAGCTGATAGCTGAAGTTCTGTGATAGTTCTTCCAGAGGTGCTAATAACACGAGGAATGGGGAAGATTAAGTATGGGCCATCCTTTTGTATTTATAGTGGGAAGAAATAAAAATTTAAAACAAGCATGAGAGGGAGAGTGGGAAAGGAAGAGAAAGTGGAAAAGATTAACTCTTCTAAGAGCTGGGACAACATCTCTTAGATGATGATGAAAGTGAAAGTGAAGTCGCTCAGTCGTGTCTGACTCTGTGCGACCCGGTGGACTGTAGCCTACCAGGCTCCTCCGTCCATGGGATTCTCCAGGCAAGAATACTGGAGTGGGTTACCATTTCCTTCTCCAGGGGATCTTCCCGACCCAGGGATCGAACCCAGGTCTCCCACATTGGAGACAGACGCTTTAACCTCTGAGCCACCAAGGAAGCCCTTCAATGGAAATAAGTGTACATAAGGAGTACACCCTGGGAGGCCGTGTACACATACACATTTTTTCCCTAAGGAGGAGAAAGAGACTTGCGAAAAAAGCAAGTATCATTAAGAGGGAAAGAATTAAGTGCATTACACATTTTTTTAGCAAGTTAAATTTCTGAAAGAGTTTTGAGAGTTGTGTTTGGTTTTAGTGGAGAGGTATGAAAAAATTAAAAATGGTAAGCCTAATTTAGAACTTTAGGATTTGGAAGGCATCCGTTTGTAGTTGATCAAATTCTGTTATAAAATACAACTTAAAAAATATGATATCTGGCACTTTCTTCTAAATTATTATTTCATAGCCCTCTGGGGTATTTAACCTTGTAAATCTCATTTATTTTCAAAATTTGCCATTGACCTACTTCTCCTAAAGGCTCTATGTTAATGTATTTATGATCATATTTATATTTTATATGTTGCTAATTGGTCTTGTATTACCTTGAGCAGGAACGTCATTTATCTTTGTCGCAGGATTTTAATGCAATCTTAGGTAGCCTGTAAGGACTCTGGGAAGACACTTCAGGGGGAAAAAAGTTTTCAGGAAGGAGCACATTAAATCTTCGTGTCACATTGCATTTCAAAAGCAAAGTCAGATCATGGATAGTAGTTCTAGGTGGGTGTCTAATTATTTTCACTTCAAGAGTGTGGACTGTTGTTACTCAGTACTTTTGTGTTTAAAAAGAAAGAGAATACATAATAAAAGATCCAGTGACTCAGTATCTTCTTAATGCTTCGAGATTTTTAAAGCACTTTAAAACAGTTACTTAATAAATTATCAATTGCCCATTATTTCTGAAGGGGAAAAAGAAATCTCTTGATTTACTACTGAGTTGACCTTGAAACTGTTTCAGAAGATAAGTTAACACAGGCAGGGATGGAAACAAAATTTAGGAAAAAGGAAATAGATGTATTTGCTTATGTTCTCTAGTGCTTATTTTTTTTAAAGACCTGTGTGTGAAGCATCAACAATCATAACATGGAATATAGTATCCATATGGAATATTTATAAGAACTTCCTACATGGTTTAGACACTTGAATGCTTTTGACAGGTATTTATTTACTATTCTTTAGTTTATTCATAAAATATTGAATATATGTCCTAGTCCAGGTGGTGGTAGTGGTAAAGAACCTACCTCCCAACACAGAAGAATTAAGAGATGCAAGTTTGATCCCTGGGTAGGGAAGATCCGTGGAGTAGGAAATGACAACCCGCTCTAACAGTCTTGCCTGGAGAATTCCATGGACAGAGGAGCCTGGTGGGCCACAGTCCATGGGGTCACAAAGAGTCAGACATGAATGAAGTTATTTAGCACACATGGATTTTTAAGGATAACAATTATGACAAAAATAAAAATATGATCTAGAACATTTTTTTCTCCAGCTCCCTTAAATGTGAATAAATACTGAGAACAATGGGCAATTAAAAAGTAAATATGGACTTTAGAGAAATATGTGATTTTGTAGTTACTTTTCATCTTGCGTCTCTGAGGCTATTGACAAAGATTAGGGCCACTGAAGGTAACCCACCTTTTGTGAAGCACGGAAGTGCTCTAGATCCAAACAGACAAACTAAAGAGAAACACTCACAGATGCAAAAGCAAGCCAAAGAGTGGCGACAGAATGAGTCTTCATTCATTTAATGGGCATTTACTGGACATCAGCTGTAGGCTGTGGAGAAAGGAACGGCAACCCGCTCCAGGATTCTTGCCTGGAGAATGCCATGGACAGAGGAGCCTGGCGGGCTACAGTCTATGGGGTTGCAAGACTCAGACACGATTTAGTGACTAAATCACCAACTGTATGCTGAGCATCGGACTGCAAGTATGTTTATATGACATGGATGGTATTTTTAAAAAAAGAGATCAATTTTTAAATTAATGAACCAATCGGTTCATCTTAAATCTTTCAATTTAACAAAGAATATAAAATTTTTAAATTATAATAGAATATCAGTTTATAAAATTGCTTCCAAAATACATATGTGAGAATACCTTTATAAAGTAGAAGAGGAAGATCCAGATTTAGGAGTAAGATCATTGCAAGAGAACCCAGAAGAAAGTCTTAAATCACAGCTAGCTTTGCAGTGTTTACTCCCATAGGATTTTGACTGAAATACTTCATAAGTATCCTACTTTGTCAAATAATAATGAAGGGCCACGGGGGGAAAAATACCCAGCTTTGCCTTTTTTTGGACCAGATAGGATGTTTCATGCATTGTTATTTCTAATATTAAATTGGGGGATGGCAAGATAAGGGAGAAGCTTAATTTTCTTTTCCTTTGTGTAATATATGGTGCAGCATATTTTTATATAGTATATTTTACATTATTTTAAAATATTGAAACATTCATATATGTATACAGGTATTAATGATAAATGATAAGGCAATGCAAATATTCTGGAATCACTTGTTCTTTATGAAAGAAAAGCTAATTTCAGGGCTGAAAGATAAAACTAGCATATGAACTTACTAATTTTGAGGAAGCCTACTAATAATGAGAGAGCAACTAAAGCAATTTCCCATTTGTTCTACCTTCTTCTGTTGTAAGAAATCCCACATGCCTTGAATTGTTATCTGATTTCTATAGTCTCCAGAATTCATTTGCTGGAACTTGCTTGCCTAAGCTTGCCATCATTCTTTATGAACCTGGCATCACTCTTGAGAAACACTGAGGTTCCAGATTTTGTCACTGTTTGAGATGGAAAAGCGGCTTGCATTGTTTGTAAGTGGCTTCCTCTCTTTGTGTGAGTCTCTGTCTGTGGGTATAATGATTCCCTGGTAGCTCAGCTGGCAAAAGTCCATCTGCTGTGCAAGAAGTCCCTGTTTGATTCCAGGGTTGGGAAGACCCCTGGAGTAGAAATAGGCTGCCCACTCCAGCATTCTTGGGCTTCCATGGTGGCTCAGATGTTAACAAATTGGGGAGACCTGTGCCGGATCCCAGGTTTGGGAAGACTCCCTGCAGAAGGGAGGGGCTACCCATCTAGTATTCTGCCTGGAGAATTCCGTGAACAAGAGAAGCCTGGCAGACTACAGTATAGATAGATATAGACATAATCTTTACAATATACGCAATCTTTAATATATATGTAATATATCTTATACATATAGGTGTGTATTTATACACATACACAAGCACACACAAAAACTTTGTCCAGCTTCTGGTCTATATATTTATCTGGTTGCAAAAATGTAAATATGCATCTTTAATTTGAAAATTAGTGCATCTAATTCTCTAAAAAGAGTAGAACCTGGATCTCTTTGACTTATGTGTAAGATGAAAAAATATATAAAATTCACCATTTTTTCAGTCTTTTTTAAAATATATGAAGTA
>SJYC01069894.1:0-19845 GCA_006408675.1 Madoqua kirkii
TTCTTCAGCACTCAGTTTCCTTTATAGTCCAACTCTCACATCCAGACATGACTACTGGAATAACCATAGCCTTGACTAGACAGACCTTTGTTGGCAAAGTAATGTCTCTGCTTTCTAATATGCTGTCTAGATTGGTCATAACTTTTCTTCCAAGGAGTAAGCGTCTTTTAATTTCATGGCTGCAATCACCATCTGCAGTGATTTTGGAGCCCCCCAAAATAAAGTCTGACAGTCTCACTGTTCCCCCATCTATTTCCCAGGAAGTGATGGGACCAGATGCCATGATCTTAGTTTTCTGAATGTGGAGCTTTAAGCCAACTTTTTCACTCTCCTCTTTCACTTTCATCAAGAGGCTCTTTAGTTCCTTGCTTTTGCCACAATGGTGGTGTCATCTGTGTGTCTGAGGTTATTGATATTTCTCCCAACTATCTTGACTCCAGTTTGTACTTCCTCCAGCTCAGTGTTTCTCATGATACAGTCAGCATATAAATGAGCAGCCTCGATGCACTCCTTTTAAATTGTTTTGTCCTTTTTTATTCTACCTAAATTAAAATCCTTAGCAGGCATATGGATAACTTCTGTTTTTGATTAAAGAAATGTGGCTGTGAATCCTAGGTGCATAAAATATAATACCTCAACTAAGTGGTTTGAAAATAAATACATATAGATAGGCAAATATTATGCATCTAAGAAAAAATAATATAATAAATACAATAAGACAATTAATAATAAAGAGATTTTCTGATTATTGATTGACTATTTAGAATATAAGTTACATTTAGAAGAAACCTAAAAGGTAGTTGAGTACCCAGATATAGTTACTCTTAAGATATTTTTATATTTTCACTATAGACTATTAGAATTATTTGTTTGATTAAATACTAAAACTCTAATCCCCGGTTGCCTGGTCATTACATACTGTATCATTATAGTAGAAAAAAGTAATACTATGATACAATGTGTAACATTATTCTATATTGGCTTAGGAAAAGTTTTCTTCCCCTGCAAATCTTATCACATTTACAAGAATATATGATAAAGGAAAGGAATAATTCCAAGTTTCTGGGACAAAATTTGGGGTCTGACACTTTTTGAGAATCACCTAAATTTGAGTCTCTACTGTTGTTTCCATTATGCATTTAAGACAGAAATGACAGCTCATGTAGTTATTTGGTAAAGATTATTCCTTTTTTTCTGATAGGTTTGATTTATTTAAAAGCAGACATTTCCATCTGTAAAAGACAGCAGAATATCGTTTCACCAATTAAACTTCTTTTCTGTTTGTAAGAGGTGGACTCCTGGTTTTGTTTTCAGGTCTTAAGAAAAAGAATTTTCATTGTTTCATTTACTAACCTGCATGAGCATCTGTCTCAATGAAATGTGGTACTTTTATTAGATTGAATAAGATTTTGAAAAAAATGTACTTAAAAATGTGATAATGGAAAGATTATTTCAGTAGAATAGTCTGGTTAAAAATATTTTAATATTCATAATTTCTGCCCCTTCTAAAGCTATTTTATTTTGAAACGTATTTTTCTTTGGAGTATCTGTTTAAATATATTAAGTTGATTGAATAATATTAGCTATTTCTTGAAATTTTTCATGGACAGTCTATAACATTGTTGTAAAAGCAGAAGTAATTTTTGAGAAGAAAAATTATTTTCATTCACTTGTTTAATATTTTTGGAGGGAGTGGGTGAAGGGGAGAAGGCAAGATAGGTGGGTACTGTTTAATGAACATATTTTACCAAAACTATAAGGTTAATGGCACAGAAGCTGATCTCCAAGGCAATGTTTACTCTCATTTTCACTCTTCTCTTGTGTGATTTGGAAAAGAGCCCTTGAGTTTCACAGGAGAAAGACAGGTAGTTAATGAAGAAGGACAGAGGCCTCGTCCTGTGAAATGAGCGAAGTTTGGTGCTCTGTTCGCTTATTTGAGCTCCTAGCAAGTTGCAAGAAAATAGTTATTCTATGTTTTGAGGAACTTCAGCTACCCCCATGACTTCAATTTTTTTAAAAAATCCCTAAAATATTTACATTTCTTTCATTTAAAATGTTTACATTTCTTTATGATGAAAATACTTAAGTTTTACTCTCTTGGCAATTTTGTTATACAACACAATATTAACAACTGCGGTTTTCCCAAATTCTCCCTATTTGTACCACCAGCCAGCCACTGAAACATCTATTCCATGCTCTGTTTCTATGGTTTATTTTTCTTCTCTTTTTTTTTTTTTTAAGATTCCACTTATAAGTGATTTCATGCAGTATTTATTATTCCTATCTGCCTTTCTGCACTTAGCATAATGTCCTTCAGCTTCACCCATGTTTTGCATTCTAGTCCCCTATAATAAAAAGGACATATTTGGGGGGTGTTAATTCTAGAAATCTTGTAGGTCTTCATAGAACCATTCAACTTCAGCTTCTTCAGCATTACTGGTTGGGGCATAGACTTGAATTACTGTGATATTGAATGGTTTGCCTTGGAAATGAACAGAGATCATTCTGTCGTTTTTGAGACTGCATCCAAGTACTGCATGTGGACTCTTTTGTTGACCATGATGACTAGTCCATTTCTTCTAAGGAGTTCTTACCCACAGTAGTAGATATAATGGTCATCTGAGTTACACTTACCCATCCTAGTCCATTTTAGTTCACTGATTCCTCAAATGTTGATGTTCACTCTTGCCATCTCCTATTTGACCACTTCCAATTTGCACGCAGCCACCATTTTAGCCATAAGTTTAGTGAACATGAATCTTCTTACATAGATTTAAAAGGAAAAAAAGAAAAAATTTTCCTTGTGATGAGAATTCTTAGGATTTATTAATACTTTCCTAACAACTTTCACATATTTCATATAGCACTGTAAAGTATTTTTATTTTGTTGTACATTATGTCCCTGGTACTTATTCATCTAAAAAATGAGGCTGTGCATTTTACTCCTTTCATGCAATTTCCCCTCTCCCTACCTATATTGCCTGCAGAAAATAGAAATCTGTTCTATTGTTCTGAGCTTGTTTTTGAAGTATAATGGGCACAAGATACTATGTTTTCCCTGGTACACAGCAGAGTGATTCAATATTTCTGTTCATTTCAAAACGACCATGACTACAACTCTAGTTACCATCTGTCACCATACAGAGAGATGTTACTGTTGACTATAGTATCCACACTCTAATTCTTATCCCCCTGACTCATTTACTTTGTAACTCAGTTTGTACCTCTTAATCTACATCACATAATTTGTCACTCTTTTTGTTTTTTGGTCTCTATATCTAGAACTGTTTCTGTTTTGTTATGTTTTTTCATATCTTTTATTTTTTTATATTCCTCATAAAATATAAGTGAAATCATATGATCTTTATCTTTCTCTCTGGTTTATTTCACTTGGCATTGTACCCTCCAGGTTCATCACTGTTGCAAATGGCAGAGCCCTGTTGCTTTCATGGCTAAGTAATATTTGTAATATGGCTAAGCAATATCACTAACTGTGTATGTATAACACTCCCCACATCTTTAGCCTTTCATCTATCAGTGAATTCTTAGATTGTTTACGTATCTTTGCTACTGTAAGTAATGTTATAATTTACAAAGGGATGCATACACCTTTCTGAATTAGTGTTTTTGTTTTTTCAGATGTATATTCAGGAGTGGAATTGATTGATTGCATGGAAGTTCTATTTTTAACTTTCTGAGGAAACTCCATGCTGTTTCCCATAATCATTTCCCATAATTACCACCAGCAGTGTTGCAGAGCTCCTTTTTCCTCACATCTGTGCTCAGTTCAGTTCAGTTCAGTTGCTCAGTCGTGTCCGACTTTTTGTGACCCCGTGAATCGCAGCATACCAGGCCTCCCTGTTCATCACCATCTCTCAGAGTTCACTCAGACTCACGGTCATCGAGTCCGTGATGCCATCCAGCCATCTCATCCTCTGTCGTCCCCTTCTCCTCCTGCCCCCAACCCCTCCCAGCATCAGAGTCTTTTCCAATGAGTCAATTCTTCGCATGAGGTGGCCAAAGTACTGGAGTTTAAGCTTTAGCATCATTCCCTCCAAAGAAATCCCAGGGCTGATCTCCTTCAGAATGCACTGATTGGATCTCCTTGCAGTCCAAGGGACTCTCAAGAGTCTTCTCCAACACCACAGTTCAAAAGAATCAATTCTTCGGTGCTCAGCCTTCTTCACAGTCCAACTCTCACATCCATACATGACCATAGGAAAAACCATAGCCTTGACTAGATGGACCTTAGTCGGCAAAGTAATGTCTCTGCTTTTGAATATACTATCTAGGTTGGTCATAACTTTTCTTCCAAGAAGTAAGCATCTTCTAATTTCATGGCTGCAGTCACCATCTGCAGTGGTTTTGGAGCCCCCCAAAAATAAAGTCTGGTACTGTTTCCACTGTTTCCCCATCTATTTCCCATGAAGTGATGGGACAAGATGCCATGATCTTCATTTTCTGAATGTTGAGCTTTAAGCCAACTTTTTCACTCTCCTCTTTCACTTTCATCAAGAGGCCCTTTAGCTCCCCTTCACTTTCTGCCATAAGGGTGGTGTCATCTGCATATCTGAGGTTATTGATATTTCTCTCGGCAATCTTGATTCCAGCCTGTGTTTCTTCCAGCCCACCATTTCTCATGATGTACTCTGCACAGAAGTTAAACAAGCAGGGTGACAGTATACAGCCTTGATGTACTCCTTTTCCTATTTGGAACAAGTCTGTTTTTCCATGTCCACTTCTAACTGTTGCTTCCTGACCTGCATACAAATTTCTGTATGTCTTGTCTTTTGAATAATAGCAGTTCTGACAGGTGTGTAATAATACCTTATTGTGGCTTGGATTTTTATTTCCCTGATGCTTAGTGATGTTGAGTATTTTTTCATGTGTCTGTTGGCCACCTGTATATCTTCTATGGAAAAGTTTCTATTCAGATCCTATGACCATTTCATAATTGGGTTGTTTTTCTTTTTGATGTTACACTGTATGCATTCACTGTATATTTTAGATACTAACCTTTTACTAGATAAACCATTTGCAAATATCTTTCTTCAGTAAGTAGGCAGGATTTTCATTTTGTTGATAATTTCCTTCACTGTGCAAAAGCTTTTAGTTTGATGTAATCTCATACTTATTTTTACAGTTGCTTGCCTTGCCTGAGGAGACATATCCAGAAAAATATTGCTGAAATCTGTAACGCTGCACCTATGTTTTTTTCTAAGAAGTTTTGTGGTTTCTGGTCTTTCATTTAAGTCATTGGTTCATTTTGATTTGACTTTTAATTATCAATATTTTATGTGAACCTGCCCAATTTCTCCAGCATCATTTGTTCAAGAGGCTAACATTTCCCCTTTGTATGTGGTTCACTTCTTCATCATCAGTCAATTGACCATGTAAGTGTAAGCTCGTTTCTGGGTTCTCTTTTCTGTTTCACTGATCTGTGTGTTTGTTTTTGAGGCATTACCATATTATTTTGGCTATTGTAGCTTTGTAGTATATTTTTAAATGAGGGTACATAAAAAAATCCAGATTTGTTCTTCTTCTTTTTTTTTTCCTCAAGGTTATTTGGCAGTTTGATTGTGTGTCTCCATACAAATTTTAGAATTGTTAGTTCCAGTTCTGTGAAAAAATGTCATTGGCATTTTGATAGGTGTTGAATTTGTAGATTGTCTTGGATAGTATGGTCATTTTAACATATTAATTCTTCCAATCCATGAGCACAATGCATCTTTCCATTTATTTTTGTTGTCTTCAGTTTCTTTTATCAGTGTCTTAAAATTTTCTGAGTGCAGATATTTTACCAACTTAGTCAGATTTATCCCTAGACTTTTTATACTTTATTATGTGATTTTAAATAGGATTGTCTTCTTAAATTTTCTTTTAAATAATATGGCATTAGTGTATAGAAATGAAAGGTATTTTGTATATTAATGTTGTATCCTGTGATATTACAAATTCATTGGCGAGTCCTAATAATTTTGGATGGCCTTTTAATAATTTTCTAGACAAGATATAATGTCATATACAAATGATGGCAGTTTTGCTTCTTCCTTTCCAACTTGCATCCCTTTTTTCTTATCTGATTGCTGTGGCTACAACTCCTACTGCTATGTCGAGTAAGACTGCTGAAAGTGAGCCTGGTTGTCTTCTTCTTATTTTACAGGACGTGCTTTCGGTTTTTCACTATTAAATGTAATGTTGTGGCGGGCTTGTCATTTATGTCCTTCCTTATGTTTGTTTTGTTCCTTTTATACTCAGTTTATGGGGCAAATTATTTTTAATACACATTAATCCTAAATTTTGTCAAAAGTCTTCACTACAGCTATTCAGAGGATCATGTAAGTTTAATTCTTCAACTTGTTAGTGTGGTTTATCACATTGATTTTGTTTTTCCACTGAGCAATACCTGAATCTTTCAGATTAAATCACATTTTATCATGGTATATGGTCCTTTTAATGTACTGCTGGATTTGAATTGCTAATATTTTGTTATGGATAATTGTTTCTCTGTTCATTAATAATTTGCTCTATAACTTTCTTCTTTCATGGCCACTTTCTCCAGTTGAGAATCTGGGTGATGCTGGACTCGTGGGATGAGTTTGGAAGTGATGCTTCCTGTACTGTTTTTTGAGTAACTTGAGCATGATAGACTTAACGGCTCTTTAAACATTTTGTAGAATTCACCAGGGATACAATTGCTACTGAACTTCTGTTTGTTGGGAGATTTTTTTCTTTATTATTTAATTTCATTACAGGTAATTGGCCTGTTCATATTTTCTGTTTTTCCTGATTCATTGTGGGCAATTGTACATTTCTGGAATTTGTCCAGTTCTTCTAAGTTGTCCATTTTACTGACATATGATTGCTTGTAATAGTCTCATATAACCCACTTCTGTGGCATCAGTTTTAATTTCTTTTTATTTCATTTGAGCCCTCTCTCTTTTGCTTGATGAGCCTAGATGATGGTTTATCAGTTGTTGAGTTTTTGAAGAGTTGGCTTTTCATTTCAGTGATATTTTCTATATGTTAGCCTCCATATCAATTATTCCTATTCTGATTACTTCCGTTCACCTGAGTTGTATGTTCTAGGGGTTCTGTTTTATGAGTTGCATGAGCCTTTGTTTTGGTGGGAACAACTACTCCAGAAATGCTGGAAGGTGTGACTTTGCTGACCCAGTTGACTGCTAGGCTTTGTCTAATGTAGAGACTGCCAGCTGCAAGTAGGAGAAAGCCACGTCCAGGACTAATAATGTAGAAAGAGAATTCCAGAAGGGGGTTTGCCAGCACCAGTGTCTTCATGGTCCACTGAGCTCCCACGCATGGCTGTCACCAGCGTCTTTGTCCCCAGAGTGACTCGAATTCCCCCCTGCCTCTCTAGGAAGCTCTCAGCATCAGCAGGAGTGTCTAACCCAGGCTCTTGCAAATTGTTGCTTCTGCCCTGCATCTCAGAATGTGTGAGAATTCGTGTGCACCCTTTAAGAGCTGAGTCTCCAACCTCTGGTTCTACTGAATGCAAGTCCCACTGATTTTCTAAGCCAAATATTCTGATGGCTTATCAATATCTTATTTGCAAATATTTCCCCTCATTCCATAGGTTGTCTTTAATGTTACTGATGATTTTCTTCACTGTGTAGAAGCATTTTAGTTTGATAATATCATTTGCTTATCATTTCTTATGTTGACTTTTCTTCATGTGAAATGCAAAAAACCAGTGCTAAGAAGAAGGTCACAGATCTTGCCCTGCCTGTTTCTTTTAAGGGGTTTTCTATTTGTGGCTTTGGGCTTCCCTTGTGGCCGAGCTGGTAAAGAATCTGCCTGCAATATGGGAGACCTGGGTTTGGTCCCTGGGATGGGAAGATCCCCTAGAGAAGAGAAAAGCTACCTACTCCAGTATTCTAACCTGGAGAATTCAGTGGACAATATAGTCCCTGGGTCACAAAGAGCTGAACACAACTGAGTGACTTTCACTAATTATGGCATTATGTCTTACATTCAGGGGCCTTCCCAGTGGCTCAGTGGTTAAAGAACCCACCTGCAATGCAGAAACTACCAGAGACATGGGTTTAATCCCTGGGTTGAGAAGCTCCCCTGGAAAAGAGCATAGTAACCCACTCCAGTATTCTTGCCTGGAGAATCCCATGGACAGAGGACCCTGTCAGGCTACAGTCCATTGGGTTGCTAAGAGTCAGACACAAATGAAGCAATTTAGCAGGCATGCACTCATGTCTTACAGTCAAGCCTTTAATCCATATTGAGTTCATTTTCACATGTAAAATAGGCAACCAACTTCATTATTTGCATGTGGTCATCTAGTTTTCCCAGCACTATTTAATAAAGAGGCTGTCTTTTCCCCATTATATGTCTTTGACTCCTTTGTCTAATTGAATATATTTTCATAGGTGTATTTCTAGTCTCTTTATTCTATTCCATTGCTTTTTTATACATATCTATTTAATGTTCAGTACCATACTGTTTTGTTTATTATTGCTTTGTAGTACAGTTTGAAATCAAGAAATGTGACATCTCCAGCTTTGTTCTTTCTTGGGGCTGTTTGGTATTCAAGGTTCCCTGTAGCTCATATTTATTTCAGAATTAGTTATTCTGTGGAAAATGAGTTTGGAATTTTGGCAGAAATTATATTTCACCTGCAGATCATTTTGGGTAGTATGGACTTTTAACAGTATTAATTCTTACAAACTCCTGAACATAAGATATGTTTCAATTTGTATGTATTTTCTTCAGTTATGCTCACCAGTATTTATAGCTTTCAGTGTTTAGATCTTTAGCCTCCTTGATTAAATTTATTGCTAAGTATTTATGTTTTTGAAATTATTATAAATGATATTGCTTTTACAATTTCTGTTTTAGATGGTTTATTGTTAGTGAATATAAACATAACTGATATTTGTAAGGTGATTTTGTATACTGCAGCTTTACTGAGTTCATTTATTAGTTCTAACAGGTTTTTGGTGGAGTCTAGTTTTCAATGTAAAAGATTATGTCATATGCAAAAACTTTCACTTTTTCCTTCCTATTTGGCTGTCTTTTTTTTTTTTTTCCTTTGTCTATATGCTTGACTACATCTTTCAGTACTATACTGATTAAAAGTTGTTAGAGTGGACATTCTTGTCTTGAGTTTATAAGAAAAGTGTTTATCTTTTCACTGTTGTATATGCTATTAGCTCTAGGCTTATCATATATGTTCTTTACTACATTAAACTTTGTTCCCTCTATACTCACCCTAAGATTCTTTTAATCATAAAAGGATATTGAATATTGTCAAAAGTATTTTGTTTCTGCATTTAGTCAGATTATATGATTTTTTTCCTACATTTTGTTAAAGTGGTATGTCACAATTACTGATTTGTGGGTTGTAAACCATCTTTGTTTCCCTGAAACAAACTCCATTTGATCATGGTGTATGGTCATTTTAATTCATTGTTTACTTTGCTTGCTAATATCTTGTTGAAGAATTTTGCATCAGTGTCCATCTAGGATACTGGGCTGTAATTGTGTCTTGTATGGTCCTTGGCTGGCTTTAGCGTTACTATAATGTTGGCCTCATGAAACAGGTTTGGAAGTGTTCCCACTTCTATTTCTTCTACTTTTTTGGAAATCTGTGAGGAGAATTGATATCAGTTTTTTAAAAATATTCAGTAGTATTAACTAGTGAGTCCATCTGATCCTGTGCTTTTCTTTGTTGGGAAGTTTGTTTACTGATTTAATGTCTCTACTTGTCATTGTTCTTTTCCAATTTTCTATTTTTTTATCATTCAGTCTCATTAGTTGTACATTTCAAAGAATTCATCCAGTTCTTCCATGTTATCCAATCTTGAGGCAAGTAATGGTCCATAGTTTTCTTTAGGAACCTTGGTATTTCTGTAGTTTTATTAAAATGTCCTTTTTCATTTAAATTTTTTTAATTTGAGTCTTCTCTTCCCCACCCCTGGTAAATATAGCTAAAGTTTTCCCTATTAGAACTATCTTTTAAAGGGAAAAAATAACACCTCATAGATTTGTTAACCTTTACTGTTCATTTTCTTGTCTCCATTTCATTTCTTTTTGCATTTGATCTTTGTCATTCCCTTCTCACTTATTCTGGGTCTAGAATCACATATCTAATTTCTTTAAAAAGATAATTTTACCTGTGTATTTATTTTGGATGGGCTGGGTCATTGTTGCACCTCGTGGTGTGTGGGCCTCTCATTGCTATGACTTCTCTTGTTGCCAAGCACAGGCTCCAGGGTGGTGAAGCTTCCGAGGTTGTGGCTCCTGAGCTCTAGAGCACAGGATCAATAGTTGGGGCATACCAGTTTAGTTGCTCCACAGCATGTGGGATCTTCCAGGATCAGGGATCAAACCTGTGGGTCCTGCACTGAGCCCAAGGGAAGCCCGTCTTTCTTGTTTTGTAAAATTTCTTTTTGCATTTGATCTTTGTCATTCCCTTCTCACTTATTCTGGGTCTAGAATCACATATCTAATTTCTTTAAAAAGATAATTTTACCTGTGTATTTATTTTGGATGGGCTGGGTCATTGTTGCACCTCGTGGTGTGTGGGCCTCTCATTGCTATGACTTCTCTTGTTGCCAAGCACAGGCTCCAGGGTGGTGAAGCTTCCGAGGTTGTGGCTCCTGAGCTCTAGAGCACAGGATCAATAGTTGGGGCATACCAGTTTAGTTGCTCCACAGCATGTGGGATCTTCCAGGATCAGGGATCAAACCTGTGGGTCCTGCACTGAGCCCAAGGGAAGCCCGTCTTTCTTGTTTTGTAAACAAGCTGTTTATTGTGATCTTCTCTTTTCCTTTCCTCTTAGAACTATTGTATACCTTTGCTGCATAAAACATTTTTTAGTATGTTGAGTTTCTAACTTAATTTGTCTAATAGTAATGCTCAAAATTCTCCTAGCTAGGCTTCAGCAATATGTGAACCGTGAACTTCCAAATCTTCAAGCAGGTTTTAGAAACGACAGACGAACTAGAGATCAAATTGCCAACATCTGCTGGATCATGGAAAAAGCAAGACAGTTCCAGAAAAACATCTATTTGTGCTTTATTGACTATGCCAAAGCCTTTGACTGTGTGGATCACAAGAAACTGTGGAAAACTCTGAGAGAGATGGGAATACCAGACCACCTGACTTGCCTTTTGAGAAACCTGTATGCAGGCCAGGAAGCAACAGTTAGAACTGGACATGGAACAACGAACTGGTTCCAAATAGGAAAAGGAGTGCATCAAGGCTGTATATTGTCATTCTGCTTATTTAACTTCTGTGCAGAGTACATCATGAGAAACGCTGGGCTGGAAGAAGCACAAGCTGGAATCAAGATTGCCGGGAGAAATATCAATAACCTCAGATATGCAGATGATACCACCCTTATGGCAGAAAGTGAAGAGGAAATAAAAAGCCTCTTGATAAAAGTAAAAGAGGAGCATGGAAAAGTTGGCTTAAAGCTCAACATTCAGACAACGAAGATCATGGCATCTGGTCCCATCACTTCATGGGAAATAGATGGAGAAACAGTGGAAACAGTGTCAGACTTTATGTTGTGGGGCTCCAAAATCACTGCAGATGGTGACTGCAGCCATGAAATAAAAAGATGCTTACTCCTTGGAAGAAAAGTTATGACCAACTGAGATAGCATATTGAAAAGCAAAGACATTACTTTGCCGACTAAGGTCCGTCTAGTCAAGGCTATGGTTTTTCCACTGGTCATGTATGGATATGAAAGCTGGACTGTGAAGAAAGCTAAGTGCCAAAGAATTGATGCTTTTGAACTGTGGTTTTGGAGAAAACTCTTGAGAGTCCCTTGGATTGCAAAGAGATCCAACCAGTCCATTCTAAAAGAGATCAATCCTGGGATTTTTTTGGAAGGAATGATGCTAAAGCTGAAACTCCAGTACTTTGGCCACCTCATGCGAAGAGTTGACTTATTGCAAAAAGAAAGCTAAGTGCCAAAGAATTGATGCTTTTGAACTGTGGTTTTGGAGAAAACTCTTGAGAGTCCCTTGGATTGCAAAGAGATCCAACCAGTCCATTCTGAAGGAGATCAATCCTGGGATTTTTTTGGAAGGAATGATGCTAAAGCTGAAACTCCAGTACTTTGGCCACCTCATGTGAAGAGTTGACTCACTGGAAAAGACTCTGATGCTGGGAAGGATTGGGGGCAGGAGGAGAAGGGAACACAGAGGATTAGATGGCTGGATGGCATCACCGACTCGATGGACATGAGTTTGAGTGAACTCTTGGAGTTGGTGATGGGAAGGGAGGCCTGGCGTGCTGCGATTCATGGGATTGCAAAAACTCGAACATGACTGAGCGACTGAACTGAACTAAGCTGAACTGAAAGGTATTTTTAGATTTTTTTTTCTTTGACCTGTTAGTTGTTCAGGTAACATGCCATTTAACTTACACATTTTGTGAATTTTGTTTGCCTCCTTGTATTTGATTTCTAGTTTCATACTATGAACATGTTGGCAGAAATATGTCTGATATGATTTCAATGTTTTTAAATTTTCTGACTTATTTTGTAGCCTAATATCTCATCCTGCTCCATCTATATTAACTATTTTTCTTTTTCTGCTGCTACTGGATGGAATATTTATCTGGTCCACAGTATGATGACAGTTTAGACCAGAATAAACAGGTAGTCTGAACATCAAAAGATTATTGTTGATTAAAGGAAACCAAATAACCCAAGTTAAGGAATTTAGTGGTTTTCTGTGTATGGGAGATGCAAGAGTCTGGCTCACTGGAATCACTCTTTTCGTATGCACCTCCGCTGTCTGGGCTAGTGTCCTGTGTTTTCACATCCTGGGGGTCCTTTCCTCAGGGCTCAGGAGGGTGGATGCCCTCTGATGGCTGCTAAAAAGCAGATATTCTTCTCTTTCCTGAGCTCCCTCAGAACTCACCGGCTCCCTTGCTGGGCTTCAGTCACTAATGATTGTGACCTCCTGGTTTACCGATATGGCAGACGCATTCTGTTTCACAGTGTAAATCACTTAATCCCCAATTCATTAAGGTTAATTTCTGCAGATGTATTTTGTGCCTTATAGTCCCCAGTGTCTTCATTTTCCGTGACTCTCCGTTTCTGTGCATTAGATAAAGCAGCCACCATTCTCAGTCTTGACTGATTGGTATCTTACAGTAAGTGGCCCTTGTTAGTTGACCCAGTTCAAACTCCTAGTTGTTTCTCAAATCTTTTGATTTTCCAAGCATCCTTTTTCTTAGTAAATCTTAGCAGTTGAACTGTGCCAAGATCCGCTAGCAGCCCAAAGGGGACTGCTGTAGTCAGCACCTAGATGCAGGCAGGTCAGAAATTTAATCATTAAGCTTGGAAAATAAGCCCTTTCTAGGGAGAAACTGGAATATGGGAGTGCTGCCTGCTCCTTCAGTGCTAATTCCTGATATGTACCTATGCAGGTTGCTTTGTACCTGCCAACAACTGCTTCTTTGTTTGATCAGTCCCACAGGACTTGTGAATGTAAGCCTCCTTGCCTTTCAGAGCTAGGTGATTTTGAAGTTAAACTGTGCCAAGATCCGCTAGCAGCCCAAAGGGGACTGCTGTAGTCAGCACCTAGATGCAGGCAGGTCAGAAATTTAATCATTAAGCTTGGAAAATAAGCCCTTTCTAGGGAGAAACTGGAATATGGGAGTGCTGCCTGCTCCTTCAGTGCTAATTCCTGATATGTACCTATGCAGGTTGCTTTGTACCTGCCAACAACTGCTTCTTTGTTTGATCAGTCCCACAGGACTTGTGAATGTAAGCCTCCTTGCCTTTCAGAGCTAGGTGATTTTGAAGTTGGAGCCTTGATTGCCAACTGTAAAGGCTGGGGTACTGTTTCAGGAAAACACATATGCAGAGAAAGCTGATCAATAACAGAAATAAAGGAAGCCCACTTGAACATTGGCCAATGTGTATTAAGTAAGAGGGGAAACGATAAAACAAAACATGTGGTTCACTTCCACACATGTACAATAATATGTGATTATTTTCCACGTTTGCAAAATAAAAACATTAAAGCTTATATATATATATATATACATATATATGGAAAATGTGCACTGATTATATGCAGTACTATGCCATTTTGTATGAGGAACTTGAGCATCCTCAAAGTTTAGTTTCTAAGAGGGTCCTGGAACCAGTCCGCCATGGATGTCTCGAGACCCTGTATCTCACACAGTATTCTTTGGTTATGCTTGCTCTGCTCACCTCAGGACAGGTCAGTGAATCCTAGAGTTGAGATGCTGAAGCAGGGAATATGACTTTGTTGGGAAAGCCAGCTGACCAAGAAGATGGCAGACTGATGTTTCTAAATTACCATCTTGTCAGTGTCTGGACGCCACGTTCTTTTATAGAATGCGGAGGTGGGGGGCGGCGAAGAAATAAAGTCAAAGGTAGAATAAAGAGGGAGAGGCGGTGAGGAAATGAAGAAAAATGAGCCATTAGTCTTACAAAACATCTCCATCTCTGGGAATGGCCAGTTTTCAGAAGGGACGTTAATCTCTTTTCAAAGGTGAGCAGGGTCAGACTATCTCCCTGTGAACTAAAAAAAGACATTTAGTCTAACAGTCAGGCAGAGGGGCAGGGTCCTCTGAGACAGGCGATTGTGTATAATTGTAACAACAGCAACGAAAAGCAAGTCAAAGAAACAGTTCCCGCGTGGAGTCAGAACTGGTTCTTCTCTGCAGCATCGTCACCATACTGTGCATTGGGTTTCCTAAACTTGTCTTGCATAATGACACTTTTTTGCTCTATGATCAGTATCTCTCCATTTTTCCTACCCCTTAACCCCTAACAACCACCATTCAGTTCTGTGCTTCTGTGAGTCTGACTTATTTAGATTTCACATTTAAGTAAGATAGTGCAGTATTTTTCTGTTTGACACATTTCACCTGGCCTAATGATCTCCCAGGCCTCCCAGAGGGCGTTAGTGGTAAAGAACCCACTTGCCAATGCAGGAGACATAGAGACATGGGTTTGATCCCTTTGAGAACATCCCCTGGAGAAGGGTATGGCGACCCACTCCGGCATTCTTGCGTGGAGAATCCCCATGGACAGAGGAACCTGGCAGGCTATAGTCCATAGGGTCGCAAAGAGTCAGACACGACTGAAGTGACTTAGCCCTTATGCACAATGTCCTCCCAGTTCCCTCCTGAAACAGTGCTTCCCCATCTCACGAACATGAAAAACAATACATTTGTTGCACACTCAGTAAACTGGAGGAAACATGAGGCCATGTATATAGGACATAGTACAAAATATATTATATTATGAAATTATTACTAAATTATTGCATATTCAAAAGTAAATTGAGGAATATTTAAATATGTTTTAATGAATTTGCATAAAGCTTTCAAATAAAATATTCTGAAGGGGGAAAAAATGAGTTAGGATTCTAGATGTGTGGACAAGCTTTTTTCGGGGAGACACTGGTGGCTTGGTTTTATTGTCCTATGAGCCAGAGAGAAGGCAGAGGTAGTGCCCATCAGCTCTCTAGGATGCTAGAGAGGACCAGTCAGCCTTTGGAAGCCAGACCCTCAGGCCACAATTTATAAAGCATGCAGTCAAACCCCTTTCAGAAAATATAAAGGCGGGGAGTGGCCATTTGTGTCCGCTCCTTCTGGCCTGAGCACAAGCAGGAATTGCCACGGTGAGTACGTACATGTCCATTAAAAGCTGCTTCTGTGGGGCTCAGAGTATAAGCCCTGTTGGCTTTTAGAGCTTGATGATTTGGGAGCCCATTTCTTAGGTGGGTTTTCTAAAAATTCAGGCACTGGATGTATGGTCCAAACCCTTCAGTCCTCTGAGGTCAGCTGGGAGTTGCAGCTCCCCTCCTGATTTAGTGGTGTTGTGCCAGGGTTAAGGTTTATGGCAAGAGTGTGTTTCAGCCTTTCCCACCCGTTTCAGTGTGGATATTTTCTCTTTTGCTCAGTGGCAGGGAGGCACTCAGCTGTTTCCCGGGCTTTTTCTCAGAAGGAACTGCTCTGTCTGTAGCTGCATATCCGTGGGAAGAGGGAAGTTCAGTAGATTCAGTATATCCATTCGGTATATCCATGGGAAGAGGGCAGTTCAGTAGCCTCCTCTGTATCATCTGATCCTGATGTCGGAATCCTTATTTGCTTGTTGCTTGACATCTGTTAGTTGCCATGATGGAAGGTTTATAACTAAGTCTGCTTCCATATATTCATGGAGTAACTAATCACTTACAGCACATAGTGTATACAGCCAACTCTGTGTTGGGCAATGGAGACTAGGAAATACTAAAACAAGGTCCTGGGCCTGAAGTAATTATTGGGATCTAAAATACATCGGTTTTTGCAATGCACATGTTATAGTTAACGCCGCAGTAGAAGAGTGCCTTCTAAGCGTGCACAAAGATGATCTGCTTAACTGTGACGAGGGATCGGAGATACTGCAGCAGTCTGTACGGAGAAAAGAACATCTGGCCTTACTTGGGAAATGCACTTAGCAAACGCTAAGGAATTATGGACAACGTAGGACACATCATAGAATGGAGAAAAGGATGGAACACACAGAGAACAGAAATCTGTCAAGACTGGAGCATTCCCTGTGTATTGGAGGGTGAAGGGGAATGGACAGAAAGGTAGGGGTCCTACTGACCTCTGTGTTGTACTGAAGGGTTCCTTTAGCACCCTAGCACACGGCAATGTGGGATTATGAAAGTCCTTTAACACTAGCAATGCCACCCTTTCCTAGCCCTATTTCAGTAAAAGCAACAGGCTTTCCTGATTGCCAAATCAATTCACAGGTGCTGTCATGAGAGCGGGTTCACTCGTCTCCCTGTCTCCTCTTTTTAAGAGTCAGTCCTTGTTGAAATAACAGGAAATAGAGGAGGCGAAACTAGCTCTATTTTTCTCAATGATTTACACCGAGCTAGGACAGGGTAAGTGGCAGGAACAAGCCTGGAGTCCGCATACCTCCTCAAATATGCACGCTTCAATGTACATTTCTGTAGGGCAGCAAATGATTATCTCTTTTGATTATACTCACGTTACCATATAATGTTTCTCACTCATAAAATAATCTTTAAATCAGATTCAGGCATACTGATATGTTAGTGAGAATAGTCATTTTAGGGAAGGCAATAGTCTTCATGTAAATCAAGGAAACAGACCAGTTGATAATCATGATTGTGATTTACATGAAAGGGAAATGTTGAAGACAGGTAGGACCAGGCGTCAGCTTGGGAACCATATAGATAAAGGTCAAGGAAAAAAAAATAATGAAGGGACTTGTAAGGAAGAGAAAGACACTAGATTCCTCAGACACAGGTAGACTAGGAAAAGAATATCTATGAAGTTTGGTGTTGGATGTTAATATTTTACCATTTTTGAACATTTACTTAATATTTTAAATGTTAATATTTTCTGAATAAGCAGTCATTTATCCCCTATATGGAAAATTTAGATAGTAAATTATAGCAGCATAAAAATCATCTTACCATCCATAGAAAACCTTGTGGATATTTTATAAAATTTAAATCTTCTCTCTAATCCTCTATTTTAAAGCTCTTTTCTATATTTAATATTTTTTTAAAAGTAAACCCTGTACATTTTATGAGAGCAGGTCTGTCTTTTTTCCAGTTCCTGCCTATCAGTGGTAGTGTCTAAAGCCATGGTAGAGACCCTTGGAAGAACTCTGAGAAAGTTCTGGAACATTCACATAATCACTGATGAGGATGCGTTTCTGTATATCTGAAGCAGTGGACCAGGATATACCAGGCTCTGACCACTGTTGAAAATATTAAGATTCATGATAGGCAACCGGTACCTGGTTTGGTGTTCACATGTAGCTGTGTTCTCAGGCCTCTTGTAAAAACTCTGCACTCTTAAGAGCCAAGGGGTCTTCCTCAGTGGAATGATTTAAACTGGAGGCAAAAGTGAATCCATGTGAACGATGTGAAGAAAAAGCCTGTGCCTACCCTCTCAAACCTTCAACTAATGTGTGCGTATTATGAACCGAATCATGTCCCTCACAATTTATATGTTAAAATCCTAACCCCACTGGTACCTGGTTTGGTGTTCACATGTAGCGGTGTTCTCAGGCCTCTTGTAAAAACTCTGCACTCTTAAGAGCCAAGGGGTCTTCCCCAGTGGAATGATTTAAACTGGAGGCAAAAGTGAATCCATGTGAATGATGTGAAGAAAAAGCCTGTGCCTACCCTCTCAAACCTTCAACTAATGTGTGTGTATTATGAACCGAATCATGTCCCTCACAATTTATATGTTAAAATCCTAACCCCCAGTACCCTAGAATGTGGCTGCATTGAAGGTGTGTGTGTGTGTGTGTGTGTGTGTGTGTGTGTGTGTGTGTGTGTGTTAGTTGCTCAGTCGTGTCCAATTCTTTGTGACCCCCTAAACTGTAGCCCACCACTCTCCTCTGTTCATGAAATGCTCCAGACAAGCCTTTAAAGATGTAACTAACATTAATGAAGGTTATGGGAATGAATCCTAAACCAGCAAAGCCAATGTAAGGACATAAGAAGTAAAACAGACACCAGGGGTGTGTGCACACAGAAAAAATAGCTCCACAAAGGCATCTGAAGAATATAGCCATTGGCGAGGCAATGAAAGAGACTAGGAAAAAGAAATTTTGGCTGCACTTTGATCTTGAATTTCTTACTTCCAGAGCTGTGAGAAAATAAATTTCTATTGTTTAAGTCACCCAGTTCACAGCGTTTTGTTATGGCAGTCGTAGCAAGGTCATACAGTATTATTTTTGCTCTGCTTCACTATATCCTCTGTAATGAACTTTTCATAACCTGATCAGTTGCCTGAGTCATTCACGTGAGTTACTTTAACTAGTGGGAGTCATGGGGTCCTGAACAGTATGTTTTTCACTGTTTTTTGTTTTAAACCATTTGGTACTTTATGTATCAATGTATTTTCACTACCTTCCATCATGTGCCTAAGCCAAAGTACATTTAGCCCTTTTTCTGTTTGTGAAATGTAAAATTTTATCCAATATTTTACTATGATAAAGGATAAACTGATAAAGAGTTTTAAAATGTTACTATCATTTCACATCTCTCATTGTTTTCGTTAGATATGGTTCTAGATGTCTTTTACTATGGACCAAAAAATACACATATATTAAGGATCTTGGAACACAGATTCTTGTCTATTCTTAATTAACAGGTGCATTAGTAAGAAATGGGCTTCCCTTGTGTCTCAGCTGGTGCAGAATTAGCTTGCAATGTGGGGGACCTGGGTTCCATCCCAGAGTTCGGAAGATACCCTGGAGAAGGGAAAGGCTACCCACTCCAGTACTCTGGCGTGAAGAATTCCATGGACCGTAGAGTCCATGGGGTCGCAAAAAGTCAGACACGACTGAGCAACTTTCACTTTCACTTTTAGTAATAAATGATCGTATTATCTTCGATAGCACTGGCTACAGAACGGTCAGTTAGCATTGGCTGCTAAACAGATTGGACCCTTATTTTTGAACCAGCACTAGCGAGTATATAGTAGTACCAATTTTTTCAATAATCTAATGTTTGTTCATTGATTCATCATATTTTTCTATCATTTTTTGGTCTCATTTTAAAATCTTTCATCATGCTTTATGGTAGGTAACTTTTTAAGATAAAATATGTATATTTTATTGGAAAATAATGTTTTGAATGCATATATATGTTACAGTTTTGCTAATTTCTCTTCCATAAATTTGCATTGCCAGATATTGAACATACAATTTTTTCTTTAATGTCCTTTTACCTCAACTCCTTCCTTAGTTTTCAGTGTGATTATTTTTCCCTTAATGAAACATCAGATTAGAGTGATGGAGTGGGAAAGCTGGATGTCTTCTTTGTTGTTCCTTGA
>SJYC01069896.1:0-14523 GCA_006408675.1 Madoqua kirkii
AAAGGTGCAGCTTTTAATATGCCTGGTGATTTTATGAATCCTTAAAATTGTAGATAAAACACTGTATTTTGTAGCTAATTGGATGTTCCTTCTCTAAACCCTGAGGGTATAATTCATATCCCAAGAAAGGCAGAAAACTGAATATTTTATCATCTATGAACTTATTTTCCTTTCTACTTTGGCAAATTAGACTAAAAAATCTACATCCAATAAAACATGCACTTTGCTTTATTCTTTTAAAAATAGATCACTACAAAGACACAGGCTTTCTGCTTTCTTGAACACTCATTTTCCTGTTAATCGTACAATCCATTGAAATTTTTGCCACTCTAAGACAATTTTACAGCACATTGTACCACTGATCATCATATAATTTTGCAGTTTATCCTCTTCTGGAAGTTGGGAATAGTCATATTGTTACCCAGTTTCAGTGAGCTTCTCTTTATTGTAAACACAGTAAGGAAACACAGAAGGTATAGGCTCCGCTTGGCTTCTTCCTCGACAGTCACTAATGAATCGTTGTGTTGTTTTCAGTTACACGGTTGTGTTGGACCCTTTGTGACCCTATGGACTACAGCACACCATACTTCCTTGTCCTACACAGTCTCCCGGGGTTTGCTCAAGTCCATGTCCATTGAGTTGGTGATGCTATCTAACCATCTCATCCTCTACTGTCCCCTACTCCTTTTGCCTTTAATCTTTCCTAGCATCGGAGACTTTTCCGATGAGTTGGCTCTTCTCATCAGGTAGCCAAAGTATTGTAGCTTCAACCTCAGCATCAGTCTTTCCAATGAATATTCAGGGATGATTTCTTTTAGGGCGGACTGGTTGGATCTCCTTGCAGTCCAAAGGACTCTCAGGAGTCTGCTCCGACACCACAGTTCAAAAGCATCAATTCTTTGACTCACAGCCTTCTTTATGGTCCAATCCTCATACCTGTACATGACTACTGAAAAAAACCATAACTTTGATGCTCTGGACTTTTGTTGGCAAAGTGATATCTCTGCTTTTTAATACACTGTCTAGGTTGGTCATAGATTTTTTTCCCAAGGTGCAAGCGTGTTTTAACTTCATGGCTGCAATTACATCTGCACTGAGTTTGGAACCCAAGATAATAAAATCTGTCACTAATGCATATGTGCCTTTAAGTCAAGATTTTTTGTTTGTTTGTTTTTCCTTTTGAGGAGCTTATTGGCTTTGTATTTCAACTATTACCTTAAAGGAAATGAGTCTCCTTTTATATCACAGAGCTCCTGAGTTCTATTTCAATTGCCTACTGAGAAACCCTACAAAAAACTCCACAGCATTTTTATTTTCACAAGTAGTCTACAAAAATAACTTCTTATTTTCCCTTTCAAAACAAATCCATGATTCTATTAATCATCCATGAAATATGATTTATCTCAGTTTTTGAGCCCCAATATTTTGTGGTAACTTAAAATAAATCTCATCAGTAAAATGCCACATACCCCTTTCAAATATTAGTCTTATTTGACAAGTATTAGTTCTACCTCACACCCTCTAGTCTTTAGCTTGAGAAAGGTAAAGCTCATTTACAATTATTATATTTATTTTCTAATGTATTATATATATTATCAATGATAAATATAAAATTTGATAGGGTATTAAGATGCCTTAAATCTGTGTAAATATTATAAAATTAATGAGACTATGGAAATAGTAAGATTATGATATAAAAGCATGAACTAGGTGAATAACAACATAAAAAAGAAGAAATGCACTTAAAGAACATTAAGAAGACTGCATTAGGAGAGTTATTTAACTAAATTTATCTAAGTGCCTCACAAGTTAAGTATCTGCAGTTTTCTTACTTTCTGACTAGAATGACCTGATCTTTTGAAATATTCGACTTTATGCTCTCATTTACACGCTCTCCCCATCAGCTGCCAAAACAATTTTAAAGTTTGATGAGATATGTAAAATCCCTGTGGCAAATTCCACAGGAAGATAATTCTTTTTGAGTATTCACTAGAAGACTTACATAGAGAACTTGTCCAATTATGTGACTCACAGGGTGAGGGAAGAGGAAATATTTTCTTCTAACGAAAAACTTATTCTAAGGAATCTTAGAAATTCTGTGCTGTGTGAGTGAATGGGTAATGCATTCTTCTTAGCATCTTTGTACACTTCTCAAGCGATGCTTGATTAAGACAGCATTGTTTCCCTCAGCAATGCCTCTCTCATAGGTTAGGGGTGTGCTGTATTTAAGACAATGCCTCTACAATTAAGAGGAAATATTTTCTTCTAACGAAAAACTTATTCTAAGGAATCTTAGAAATTCTGTGCTGTGTGAGTGAATGGGTAATGCATTCTTCTTAGCATCTTTGTACACTTCTCAAGCGATGCTTGATTAAGACAGCATTGTTTCCCTCAGCAATGCCTCTCTCATAGGTTAGGGGTGTGCTGCATTTAAGACAATGCCTCTACAATAATCTACACCCTCCCACAGTGAATGCTACTACTCAAGGCTATGACTTTATTTAGCTTGCCATCATTTGTGTAAATGGATGCTTTCTTACATTACTTCAAATTTCTAGAGAGTATAAGCTAATTTGAGAACTTCCTGATTTAAGAATACAAGCATGTTCAGAGACTCACCAGAAGAATTTTAGTATAATCATGTCTGTGGTTTTAAGTCTTTCTCACTGACTGTTTCCAGCAAGTGAATCCTGATATCAAGACATTTTTGAAAGTTATTAAGCTTATACTGACCGTCAGGTAATGTTATGGTGGTTATATTAGCTTTCTAGGGTTGCTATCCCAAAACAGACTGGTAGTTTAAAAGACATTATGGGTTTCAATGCCTAGAAAAGTCCAAGAGCGAGGAGCTGGCATATCTGGCTCTGCCAAGGTCCCCCGCCCTGCTCAGCTTGCAGATGGTTAAGTCCTTGTGGAGTGCTCACACGATCTTTCCTCATTGGGTTCATATCCCTAGTGCCTCTGTCTATGTATGTCAAAACTTCCTCTTAGAAGAATACCAGATTGAAATAGAGCTTATCTTAGTAGCCTTATTAATTAACTGTTTCTTTAAAGGACATTTCTCCAAAATGGTTACATTCTGAGGTACTGGGGATTAAGGTATCAACTTAATTCCTTTGGAGGGGGGTGTTTAGTTCACAGTACTTGCATCTGGGGCAGGGGGGATATATTTAGCCCAGAGTACTCTGGAGTCTTGGCCCCCAGAATTTATCGCCTCCTCATATGCCAGTTACATCTCTCCCCACTCTAACAACTCATAAATCTTAATTCAGCATCAGCTCCAAGTTCTAAATCTCATCTAAATCAAAGTGTAGTTGAGATCTGAGATGTGATTCACTCTGAGGCTTCCCTGGTAGCTCGGTGCGTAAAGAGTCTGCCTATAATACAGGAGACCCCAGTTCGACTCCTGGGTCAGGAAGATCCCTTGGAAAAGTGAACAGCTACCCATTCCCACTGGCCTGGGGATTTCCATGGACTCTATAGTCCATGGGGTTGCAAAGAGTCGGACATCACTGAGCATCCACTACATTCACCCTGAGGAAAGTGTCTCTCTCAGTTGCTGTTCAGGCAGCTCGTTGTGTCGACCCTCCACAGCCCCATGGACTGCAGCACGCCAGGCATCCCTGTCCCCCACCATCTCCTGGAGTTTCCCCATGTTCATGTCCATTGCATCGGTAATGCAGTCCCACCATCTCATCCTCTGTCATCCCCTTATTCTGCCTTCAATCTTTTCCAGCATCAGTGTCTCTTTAGTGAATCGATTCTTCGCATCAGGTGGCCAAAGTATTGGAGCTTTGCCTCGGTCCTTCCAAAGAAGATTCGGGGTTGATTTCCTTTAGGATGGACTGGTGTGATCTCTTCGCTGTCCAAGGGACTCTAAAGAGTCTTCTCAGCACCACTGTTTGAAAGCATTGATTCTGCATTAATTCCTCTCTCAGTTGTGAACCTGTAAAACCAGGCAAGTTACCTTCTTCCAAAATAAGTGGTAGGAAGGGCTTAAGACAGACATTCCCTTTCCAAAAAGGTTAAACTGGAAAGAGTAAAAGGGTCACGGGAACCAAACGAGCGTAAACCCTAGTAAGGCGAGTTCCATACACTTTCGATGACTGAGAATTATCAGCCACCAGAATGGTGCCCCCACTTCTGGCCCACTGGAGCAGCAGCTGCTGAAGCAAAGGAGGTGGCCCTGCCCTCAGGACCTCAGGAGTTCAGCCTTGAGTTGGACCTACGCCGTCTGGTTCTGTGGTGGCAATAGCAGGCTTGCTAATACAAATCACTTTAGGGTGATTCTTTATTTTCTTGGATAGCGCTACAGTTTCAGACCATAGAATCTCAGAAGTCCAGCAGACTTCCTTCATTTTGCCTTATCTTTGTCCCCTTTCATCCAAGCTGGCAGTGTTTCCTCTAGTTCTGGTATAATCCCATCTCTGTTCTTGATTTCTGCTAAGATAACTAATTAAATCCATGATTTCTCTATTACATGATTGTGTAGCCACCCCCTTGGAATTCTTGCCAGAACACAGTTTCTCATTTCTTTGCAATATGGATAGGTTGAGAATTTCCCAAAGTTTTCAGTTCTGGTTCCCTTTCATTTAAGTTTCTTTTGCTCCCCGCCCCCCTTGAATTTATATTTCTCCTCTCAAATTTTACTATTAATATAAGCAGTAAGGAGAAATCAGACAGAACTTTCAACACATTCTAAATTCTTCTCAGTGTTAAAATTTCACATTGCTAACTATCCAAGATCTCTTACAAATTCTACCTTTCACAAAACACTAGAACATGATTCAAATTTTGTGTAACTTTATAACAAAGCTCACCTTTTATCCAGTGTGAGACCTCACTACAAGAACTTTTAATATCCATATTTCTACTAACAACTTTTCCAAGTCTTTTTTCTAATATGTACCTCAAAACACTTCCTACCTCCTACCCATTCTCCACTTCCACATATTTTGGCATTCATTACAGCAGCACCCTTCTTTCTCATCTGTATTAGTCCCAATCTGTCCAGAACTGTATCAGTCAAACCAAATCATTTCTTCCAGAAAACAGAACTAACAGGATGTATGTGTGTGTGTGTGTGTACGTGTGTGTGTGCATGAAAGACATTTATTTGAGGAGCTGGCTCATAAGACTGTGTAAGTTTAAGAAATCCAAAATCTGTGGGGTATGTTGGCAAGCTGGAAACCCAAGGAGTAGTTGCAGCTTGAGTTTAAAGATAGTCTCCAGGCAGAATTCCTTCTTTCTCAAGGTAGGTCAGTCTCTATGCTATTAAGGCCTTCAATTGGTTGGTTGAGGCTCACCTACAACATGGAGGGTAATATACTTTACCTATTTAAATGGTACTCTCATCCCCCCAAATCCCCCTTATAGAAGCATCCATCTCCAGTGATGTTTGACCACAAATTTGGACAACAATACTCAGTCGTGTTGACATATAAAATTATCTACCTCAGTTTTGTTGCTTTTTTTAGCCTGTAATACTCATTTGATGATACCTAGAAATTAATTTACCTTTGCTTCATAAATATATTGAGGTGATGTCTTTAAATTTTCTTAATTATTAAAACACTGCACATAGAATTGGCTTCCAATATATATGTAGAGCCATCGTTATAAACCATATATTGTGAAATCCAACTGAATTTGTCCCAATTTGATTAGTTAGTCATTTCTGCTTTCATTTCATTATTCTCCAGCCTGTGCTATATCAAACCCTGCATGGAGAGATCATTAAGTATTGCTATTTTTATGATTAGTTGCTTGCTACTTTTATGATTAGTCTGGAATTTTACTTAACTAATTTGGCTGTAATCCATCTAAATAATAAAATAAACTGGCCACCATAGTTCTTACCAATTCTGATTTCTTCTTTTTGTATTATTAAACATTACATTTATAGAGTTTGCATCTACAGATAGATCATATATAGTTTGTTTTTTTTTTTTAATTTCAGCAGTTATCTACTACACAAGTATCTTAAAGCACATGCAAACAATGAGAGGTCTCATTTGTATCCAGATAATGCTATGTAGCATTTATTGATTAGTGTGGAAACAAACAGTTATTGTATTTGACTGTGTGAGACACCAACAAAAAGCTGATTCAAGTTCAACAGGCCTAAAAAAGAAGTCTCAAGTTATTCATGGACTATATAGATAATGCTATTTCACATAATTTGAATTCTTGCTTACAAGGAAATAAGACAACAAAACAATATTTTGATGATTTCAGATTCCTAAAGTGTCATACCAACAAGATCTGCATATGTATGTACTGAATATAAATAGCATGCCTGTACTTTATATTGTTTCATAATGTTAAACTGTCAAATGCTGCTGATGTACCTCTAGATAAAACCTGTCAGAATATGTGAGCATATGTAATCAAATCATTCTAGGTAAAAGTGATGCCAATCTCATCTAAACCTTTTCTTTCATTTGTTTTCCCCCTGAAAGACCTCAATTTTGCTTGATTGAGGAAATCATACTTAAGTGGAGGACTTTCAAGTTTTCAGGTATAATGTTTGCAAATAGACAGCAGTTTTTGGCATGATGCAAAATTTTTCATGATGTGCCCACATCTACATAGAGTTCAACTAATCTGTAGAATTATCTTTTATTGTCTCTGGAACATACTGTTTTTTGTTGCCTGAGATCTTTCATGAATAGACACTAACAAAGGAAAGCAAGCTAAAGCTTGAAAGATTATATTTGGCATATTTCTCTGATTTTCTGCATAGATAATAGCCTCACATCAGAGAAAATGAACATCAAAACATACTATAAGTATTTCTATGTAAATTTCAATAGAAGAGACACATCATTTATTTTCCTATTAGACAAATTAAATATTCCCATAAAGTATTAAAGAAAACAAGTCCTTAGGGGACAAGATTTGAAGTAAAATTTACACTCATTGAAAAAGCCACTTGTTTCAATGATTGAAAATCATTTTCAAGGCAGTATTGTGGGGGGATTGCTAACACTTAGTAAATTTGATGGGTTTAAGCGGAAAAGGAAATAGTGAAGGATCTAGAGACCAAAGATTCAAAAGGAAGGATGGATTGCTGTAGTTTATTTTTTTTTTCCAAAATGATACAGAAATTATATGGCCCTACTCTGCTTGTCTTTTGTATTATCTAGAGATAGAAATATTTTAGCCTCAAAGTCTGGGTTTTATAACCATGGTTGATATTTTGACAAAGGGAAAATTGAACGCATTTATATCTGTAAAAGTGATTCACGATTATTGTATTCCTGATCTGCTTATTATGTAACAACCAGGAAATTTACATTGCTTTAATGTAAGCAGTTCTTAAGTTTCTTGAGTAATCTGAGTGTGTGTTTTGTGCATGTGTTAATTACGCACATTTAGTATGCTGCTAGCCATGTGCAAATTAATCATTATATACCTGCTTATGGATTAACATTTGAATAGATAATCCTAAATCAATGGAGTTTCTGTTTTGAACAAAGGAAAATCACAAATAATGTAAAAAGAAATGCAAAGATGATATTTAACATTTGAAAGGATTTCATTAAATAGTGCTTTCAATGGTGTATTACTGAAGGAGATTAGTTACCATGTTTATTTATGTGTAGTTTTATGTCTAATTTATAATAATTACATCATCATGACTAATGAGATGACTTAAAATTTTTTCTACCCAAAGAGGAAATCTATGCTTTTTTTCCCTAAAGTAGTAAAACAAAATTCTAGTCAAAAAGGAATGTCAGTACTGGTCTTAAATTCTGTTTTGCCAAAACATCACATCAACATCACAAATAAGACATCTGTGAGGTACACTTTATAATAATTAAAGTCATAGACACAGTGAAGAATGAAATAAATACAAAATCAGCAGAAACGGGGAGGAAATCTGGGACTGAAACAGAACTGTAAGATTCCAAGATGACAAGTCATCGGCCTCAGGGAGCTTGGGCTTCCCTGGTGGCTCAAGTGGTAAAGAGTCTGCCTGCAGTGCAGGAGACCCTGGCTCAGTCTCTGGGTCGGGAAGATCCCCTGGAGGGGGCACAGCAGCCCACTCCAGTATTCTTGACTGGAGAATCCCAAGGACAGAGGAGCCTGGCAGACTACAGTCCATGGGGTCACAGAGCTGGACACAACTGAGTGATTTTCGCTTTAAGGGAGTTTGATTCATATCAGTTAATGGAAGCTAAGTTGGCATAGACTATGGTGTATACTGTGGTGGTTGACCATAGTATATATCCGTCAATAAAAGCTAGGAGCTAGAGGATACCTGGAGAACAAAAGGTGTACTAACAAAGGTGGTCCCATTTATAAAGTTGAATACTGAAAATGGTAGAAATAAACAGAAAAGACTTGTAAATCAATAGGCCTGAGACTGGATTTCCAACATAGTAAAAATTGTTAGAGTAGAAACTCCCATTAGTAAAAAACAAACAATAAAAAAACTGATTTTAATTAAAATAAATAAAGAGAGGAAACTCATTTTGTGCTTTGGTCTCAATGGTTTAGCCATAGAAATCTGATGAAAAAAGAATAAAAAAACAGTGATAATATAATCTTGCACCACAGATACCATTTGGTGGCAGTGACTGCCCTTTACTCCAGATAAACCTTTGCAGTATGTCTATTTTTAATTTCCTTGGAAGATAATATAGGCAATATGTCCTTCTAGAGCAAAGGGCAAGCATGCAAATCATCTGGTGCCATAAGCTTAAGGTTCCTTTTCTGTAATACTAACCACTGCAGATACAAGCATCCACCCATCAGTTCAGTTCAGTTGCTCAGTCGTGTCCAACAATTTGTAACCCCATGAACTGCAGCATGCCAGGCCTCCCTGTCCATCACCAACTCCCGGGGTTTATCCAAACTCATGTCCACTGAGTTGATGATGCTATCCAACCATCTCATCCTCTGTAGTCCCCTTCTCCTCCTGCCTTCAATCTTTCCCAGTATCAGGGTCTTTTCAAATGGGACAGCTCTTGGCATCAGGTGGCCAAAGTACTGGAGTTTCAGTTTCAGTGAGTCCTTCCAGTGAACACTCAGGACTGATTTTCTTTAGGATGGACTGGTTGGATCTCCTTGCAGTCCAAGGGACTCTTGAAAGAGTCTTCTCCAACAACCACAGTTCAAAAGCATTAATTCTTCTGTGCTCAGCTTTCTTTATAGTTCAACTCTCACATCCATACATGACTACTAGAAAAACCATAGCCTTGACTAGATGGACTTTCTTGGAAAAGCAATGTCTCTGCTTTTTAATATCCTATCTAGTTTGGTCATAACTTTTTTGCCAAGGAAAAGGGTCTTTGAATTTCATGGCTTCAGTCACCATCTGCAATGATTTTGGAGCCCTCAAAAATAAAGTCAGCCACTATTTCCACTGTTTCCCCATCTATTTCCCATGAAGTGATGGGGCTAGATGCCATGATCTTAGTTTTCTGATTGTTGAGATTTAAGCCAACTTTTCACTCTCTTCTTTCACTTTCATCAAGAGGCTTTTTAGCTCCTCTTCACTTTATACCCTAAGGGTGTTGTCATCTGCATATCTGAGGTTATTGATATTTCTCCCAGCAATCTTGATTCCAGCTTGTGCTTCATCCAGTCCAACACTTTTTATGATGTTCTCTGCATAAGCTGGGTGACAATATGCCAGGATCCAGCCCCAGTGGATCCAGGACAATTTGAAATGGGGGTGGAGTCGGCATCTTAGGAAAGAACTATTTAATTAGAAATATAAAGAAAGATTAGAAAAGAATAGTGTAGTAGGAAAATTTAGTGGAGAAAAAGATGCTGAATAACTTGGTTTACGTGGAAAACCAATAAAACTCCAAGACAAGGAGCTTGCACCAACTACGTAGGGTACAGGTGTCTTCCTGCTCTCCCAAAGAAGAGGGGACACGAAGGCCTCCCCAGTCAGATCTTAGAAGCCCCAGCAAAATCAGCAGGCTTGGCAAGCCTCCACTCTCCAGATGGGAATTCAGCCAGAAGAGAATGAGAAAAGACCACACAGGGGAAGCCAGTCTTTCCAGGAACTGGTCCCGTCTCTTTATTTTCCAGGTCCGCTTTTATACTTTCAGTTGTACATAGGGATAAACGTAAGAAACAGAGCCACACGCAGGGTCAGCTGCCCTGACCCTTATCTAAAGGCAGTGTTCTCAGCATACCTTTGTTCTTACAAAGGTCTTACATTTGTTCACAATATCTTCTGGCTTCTGGTCAGGAGAAGCCCCACCTTTCTTTCTATTGATAAAGGGTTAATCAATCAGAAAACTTGTTTCCCCTTAAGATCTATTTAGTCTTAAGATAGTGATAAAGTTACATTTTTACATAACAAGGACAAAATCATTTATAACAAAGAAAGAGGAGTACAGTGATCTATAACAAAAGAGAAAATTCATTAACTCAAAAGTCTAATATTGCTAACATGGAAACTACTATATTTTTTCTACATTCCAATTACATTGATTAACATACACCCAGGTGCCTAAGGATATGGAGGCCTGGCGGCAATCATTAACGCAGCAATGAAACCCTTCATCAACCTGATTTTTATCTTTAGAAAAATGTTATGCTAACTAAAACTTTCAAAATACTCCAAACTCTCTGTGCTGTTTATGGTTGAGAGATTGTAAACAATCATGCAGGTAGTAGCAAGAGTGTGGATAATCCTGTCACACAAGCTAGTCTGCCAGCAGAGAGGTTTTGGGACTGAAACACCCTTGTCATGCCCAGGATATTTATTAACTGGAGTCCTAAGTTAACTCCTTTTCAGAGAGAGGTGGTGGGGGATAGCCCCCCGTATAATGTCGGAAGAGTAGGCAAAAACCACAATGCAGTAAGGCAGGCAGACTCTGGTTTGGGGGCAGATGCACGAGCAGATCCAGCGAGACTCCCTTAAGGCCCGACTTGCCTTTGCCTGTCGGGCCCCTTAACCTCATGACCTTTGCCACAGGCAGGACTCCTCAGCAGCAATAGACAGCCTCTCTAACATCTGGTCGGTGATAACAGAGCAAAAATAAAACCCAGAGAACTCATCATCGTATTGTTCTTTGTGTCTATATTTGCAATCTTACCAATTAACATGTCAAAGTTTCATGGATGCTGGTAAAATACGTAAGACTCCTGAGTCAACTCACTCCAGTATTTTTGCCTGAAAAATCCTATGGGCAGAGGATCCTGGTGGGCTACAGTCCATGGGGTGGCAAAGAGTTGGACATGACTGAAGTGACTTAGCACCTCAGTCAAAGACATAGCAAACTTTACAGTCCATGGAATTCTCCAGGCCAGAATACTGGAGTGGGTAGCCTTTCCCTTCTCCAGGGGATCTTCCCAATCCAGAGATCGAACCCAGGTCTCCCACATTGAAGGTGGACTCTTTACCAGCTGAGCCACAAAGGAAGTCCAAGAATACTGGAGTGGGTAGCCTAAGCCTTCTCGAGTGGATCTTCCCTATCCAAGAATTGAACCGGGGTCTCCTGCCTTGCAGGCAGATTCTTTACCAACTGAGCTATCAGGGAAGCCGATATCATTCATATATGAAAATAATTTTAAAGAATGATACAAGTGAACTTATTTACAAAACAGAAATAGACTCACAGTTATCAAAAATAAACTTAGGGTCACCAAAAAGTAAATATGGAAGGTGAGGGAGGGTAAATCAGGAGCTTCAGATGAAATACACCCATTATTTTATATAAGATAGGCAACCAAAAAGGACATACTGTGTAGCACAGAGAACTCTCCTCAGTACTCTGTGTTGACATTTATAAGAAAATAATCTTAAGAAAGAATGATTATTGCATATATATAACTGAAATACTTTATAGTACAGCTGTATACCTGAAACTTTACAGTTAAAACTAACACAGCCATGGAAATTAACTACACTCCAACAAAATTAAAACAAAGAGATAATACTGAGAGGTCATATATAGTTTAGTCGCTAAGTCTTGTCCAGTTCTTGCAACCACATGGACTATCGCCTGCCAGGCTCCTATGTCCATGAGATTTCCTAGGCAAGAGTACTAGAGTGAGTAGCCATTTCCTTCTCCAGGGGATCTTCCCCACCCAGGGATCAAACCTGAGTCTCCTGCATTGCAGGCAGATTCTTTACCAGCTGTGCCAGCAAGGAAGACCTATAAAACTAAAAGATAGTATCATAACCAGGATATGAATCTTGACAGAGTGAAGATACAGATTTGCGTCACAGCAAAGATCAATTAGGTTGCATTTTTATAATTACACATACTTCATTCCAGGTCCCAAGTTTCACTTAACCCAACCCAGGCAACCATTAGTCCATCCTCTTTTCCATAATGTTGTCTTATTAAAATGTTATATAAATGAAATCATATAGAAGATAAACTATTGAGATTTCACTCAGTAGAACTGTCTGAAAACTTACTTAGCTTTGTGCATGTTTCAGTTTGTTTCATTTCATTACTGAATAATAGTCCATGGTAAAGATGTACCCGTGTGTGTCACTATTCCTCTATTGAAAGATAGCTGGATTAATCATTGTTTTTAACTGTCATGAATAAAGCAGATATAGACATGCATATTTAAGTATTTATGTGAACATGGCTTTTCATTCCTCTGAGTGCAATTTCTGATTGTGTAATATGTAATAGTATGTGTGCTAAGTCACTTCAGTCATGTCTGACTCTGTGCGACCCTAAAGACAGCACCCCACCAGGCTCCCCAATCCTTGGGATTCTCTAGGCAAGAACACTGGAGTGGGTTGCCATTTCCTTCTCCAATCCATGAAAGTGAAAAGTGAACAGTATGTATATGTAATGCTAAAAATTTGTGTAACACATAAAAATATGTAATACTGGTTACATATTTAGTATTTTAAGAAACTTTCAAGCTGGTTTCTAGGTGGCTATCCAGTTTTACATCCTTAATACCCACGTATGAAGGATTCAGTTCCTTCATCAGAAGTTAGTTGATGTTATCACTATGTTCAGAAAGTTGTTGTGATAGGTGTATGTCTTATTGTGGTTTTAATTTGATTTCACTAATGGCTAAAGATTTTGAAAATCTTTTATGTTTATACTTGCCATCTGCATATCTCCTGTTGTAAAATTTTTTTGTGTTCTATTTATTTTTGAATCTTGTGTTTGAGAAACTCTAGGACTAGATCTAAGAACGTTATGTATTGTAGATCTAGTCCTTTGTTGGATATGTGGTTTGCATATGGTTCCTCCAAACCGGTAGACAGATTTTTCATTCACTTACCAGGTTCTTTTACAACAAAATAAAAGTTTTAATTTAGATGAAGTTCAATATATAAATTTTCCTTTTAAGGACTTTAGGGGTCATTTCTAATTACTCTCTGCTTGGTTCTAGGCCCCAAGGTTTGTGTTTTTGTTTGTTTATTTGTTTGTTTCAAAATATTACTATGTAACATTTAAGCATGTGGCTATGTTAAGTGTTATATAATGTCTGAGTCTTGGGCTGAGGGTCATTTTTTTGCCAGTGGATGTCCAGATGCTCCCAAAACATTTATTGAAAAAGCTGTTTCCTCCATTAAATTGTTTTTTATTCTGTGTCCAAAAAAATAAGTTGGGAATATTGGTGAGTATGTATTTCTGGGTTTTCTATTTTGTACTATTGATCTATGTTTCTATAACCCTAATACCACACATTTTGATTGCTTTAGCTGTGTTATATAATAATCCTTTAAATTGGGTAGACTTATTTCTCTTTCTTAATTCTTTTGCAAAATTGATTTAAATATTTTAGTTTGAATTTTCATGTAATTTTAGAATAAGTTTGTTTATAGCTCCAAAAAGTCTTGCTGAAATATTTATAGAAATTCTACTAGACTATTTGCGACCCCATGGACTGTAACCTACCAGGCTTCTCTGTTCATGGGATTTTCCAGGCAATAGTACTGGAGTGGATTGCTATTTCCTTCTCCAGGGGATCTTCCCAGCCCAGGGATTGAACCCAGGTCTCCCGCATTGTAGACAGATGCTTTGTCCACATATATAACAATGGGTAAATTGACTTCTTTACTGTGTTGCTTTCTAATCTATGAACACTGTATACGTATCTCTCCATTTATTTAGATACACTTTTAATTATTTTGTCATCATATGTAATTTTCAGCATACAAGTCCTGTACCAGTCTTTTTAGATAGCCATCTTATCATTTTACTTTTAAGGGATTACACAGATATTTAATTTTTCATTTCAGTGCCCAGATGTTCGTTTCTATCATATTGAGTGAAATTAATTTTTCTAGGTTTATCTTGCATCTGATAACTTTGCTGAATTCATTCATTAACTAAGAGAGTTTATTTTAATAGATTTTGAGGGATTTTCCTGTTTAGACAAATATACTATCTGCAAAAAAAGTAAAATGTTATTTATTTCTTTTCAATTTCCATGACTTTTGCTTCTGATTCCTCTCCTGATGCACTGTATTAACATGTAGCCATCTTTGCCTTGGGACTGACCTTAGTAGGAAAGCAGTCATTTACACTAAGTTATGCCAAAGCCTTTGACTGTATGGATCACAAT
>SJYC01069897.1:0-14324 GCA_006408675.1 Madoqua kirkii
AGGAGACCCAGGTTCGATCCCTGGGTTGGGAAGATACCCTGGAGAAGGAAATGGCAACCTACTCCAGCACTCTTGCCTGGAAAATTCCATGGACTGAGGAGCCTGGTACGCTATAGTCCATAGGATCACAAAGGGTCAAACATGACTGAGTGACTTCACTTTCACTTTATGATTATACAGTGGAAGTGACAAATAGATTTAAGGTATTAGATCTGATAGACAGAATACCTGAAGAAATATGGGCAGAAGTTCATGGTGTGGAAAAGGATGCAGTGATCAAAAACATACCCAATAAAAAGAAATGAAAAAAGGCAAAACGGCTGTCTGAGGAGGCCTTATAAATAGCTGAGAAAAGATGGTCAAACATGACTGAGTGACTTCACTTTCACTTTATGATTATACAGTGGAAGTGACAAATAGATTTAAGGGATTAGATCTGATAGACAGAATACCTGAAGAAATATGGGCAGAAGTTCATGGTGTGGAAAAGGATGCAGTGATCAAAAACATACCCAATAAAAAGAAATGAAAAAAGGCAAAACGGCTGTCTGAGGAGGCCTTATAAATAGCTGAGAAAAGACGAGAAGCTAAAGGCAAAGGGGAAAAGGAAGGATATACCAGTTTGAATGCAGAGTTCCAAAAGAATAGCAAGGAGAGATAAGAAAGCCTTCCTCAGTGAACAATGCAAAGAAATAGAGGGAAACAATTGAATGGAAAAGGCTACAGATCTTTTCAAGAAAATTAGAGATACCAAGGGAACATTTCATACAAAGATGGGCACAATAAATGTCAGAAATGGTACAGACCAAACAGAAGCAGAAGATATTAAAAAGAGATGGCAAGAATACAGAGAACTATACAAAAAAAGATCTTCATGATCCAGATAATTGTGATGATGTGGTCACCAGCCTAGAGTCAGACTTCCTGGAAAGTGAAGTCAAGTGGGCCTTAGGAAGCATCACTACAAACAAAGCTAGTGGAGGATATGGAATTCCAGTTAAGCTATTTCAAATCCTAAGAGATGATGCTGTGAAAGTGCTGTACTCAATATTCCAGCAAATTTGGAAAGCTCAGCAATAGCCACAGGACTGGAAAAGGTCAGTTTTTATTCCAGTCTCAAAGAAAGGCAATATCAAAGAATGCTCATATTACTGCACAATTGCACTCATTTCAGACGCTAGCTAAGTAATGCTCAAAATTTTCCAAGTCAGGCCTCAACAGTGCACAAATTGTGAACTTCCAGATGTTCAAGCTGCATTTAGAAAAGGCAAAGGAACCAGAGATCAAATTGCCAACATCCATTGGATCATCAAAAAAGTAAGAGAATATCAGAAAAACATCTACTGCTGCTTTATTGATTATGCCATGACTTTGACTGTGTAGATCACAACCTGGTGAAATGTTTTCAAGAGATGGAACTACCATATCACCTTACCTCCGACCTGAGAAATCTGTATGCAGGTCAAGAAGGAACAGTTAGAACCAGACAAGGAACAACAGAGTGGTTCCAAATCAAGAAAGCAGTACATCAAGGCTGTATATTGTCACCCTATTCAATTTCTATGTAGAGTACATCATGCAAAATGCCAAGCTGTGTGAACCACAAGCTGGAATCAAGATTTCTGAAAGAAATATCAATAACTCAGAAACATAGATGAGACCACACTATGGCAGAAAGTGAAGAAGAACTAAAGAGCCTCTTGATGAAAGTGAAACAGGAGAGGGAAAAAGCTGGCTTAAAACTCAACATTTAGATAAAGAAGATTATGGCATTTGGTCCCTTCACTTTATGACAAATAGATGGGGAATAAGTGGAAACAGTGTGAGACTATTTTTATAAATAATAATTTTATAAAAAAATTTTATTTTTATAAAACCCTTATGAGGCTATAATAATATGACACTACAAATCAATTATGGGAAGAAAAATGGGTAACGCATAAATGGATGGACACCAAAAAACATGCCAACAAAAAGAAAATCACTGGGTAAATAAAAGAATTCAGAGAGGAATTAACAAAACACTTCAAGACTAATGAATATATAAACTTCCCAATGTCTGTGAGATGCAGAAAAAGCAGTTCCAAGAGGGAGCTGATGTAATACAAGCATAACTTGAAAATAAAACTCTCAAACAAATTATCTAACCTTTCATTTAAAGGCATTGCAGAAAGCAAATGAAAGACAAAAGTCAGCAGAAGAAATAATAATCAGAGTGTAAATAAATGATACAGATCAGAGAAATAGAAAAGGTCAATGAAACCCAAAGCTGATACTATGAAAAGATGAACAAAATTGCTAGACTTAAGGTAGGTTCATTAAAGAGAAAAGAGAGAAGTTCCAAACAAAAAACAAACGAAAAACCTAAATGATAAGAAATGACAGTTTATATATTTAAAAATCACATGATCATCTTAATAGATAAAAAAGAATTTAATAAAATTTAACATTCATTTATGTAAAAACTTTCATCAAGGTAGGTACATAGGGGACATAACTCAATATGAGGAACATTTGTGAGAAGCCCTGAGTTCACTTCAGTCACTTAGTCTTGTCTGAATCTTTGTGACCCCATGGACTGCAGCATGCTGGGCTTACCTGTCCATCACCAGCTCCTGGAGCTTGCTCAAACTTATGTCCATAAGCCAATCATGCCGTCCAACCATCTCATCCTCTGTCATCCCCCTCTCATTCTGCCTTCAGTCTTTCTCAGCATCAGAGTCTTTTCCAGGGAGTCAGTTCTTCACACCAGGTGGCCAAAGTATTAGAGTTGCTTCAGCATCAGTCCTTCCAATGAATATTCAGGACCGATTTCCTTTAGGATGGACTGGTTGGATCTCCTTGCAGGCCAAGGGACTCTCAAGGGTCTTCTCCAACACCACAGTTCAGAAGCATCAATTCTTTGGTGCTCAGCTTTCTTCACAGTCCAACTCTCACATCCATATATAGCTACTGGAAAAACCAAAGCTCTGACTAGGTGGACCTTTGTCAGTTTATGTATTTGAGTGCTCCTTTATCGGATGCATATATGTTAAGAGATATGTTTTCTGATATGAGTTCTGCTACAGCCATCTTGCTTCCATTTGCCTGACAGTTCTTTTTCCATCCCCTCTCTTTCCATCTGAGTGTCCAGCTGATGAGTCTCTTGTGGGCAGAATATTGAAGTCATATTTTTATGTAATCAGCCACCTATTTATTTTTATTGGAACATTCAACCTATTGGCATTTAAAGTAATTACTGATTGGTTTGTACTTAGTGCCATTTTATTTCTTTTTTTCTAATTTTTTTCTTGTTCTTCCTCATTCTTCCTCACCCCACCCCCACCCCTTTTAGTTTCTTTGCTGTAGTCTGATAATTTTATTTAGTACTATACTTTTGCTCTTTCTCTGTTTTATAGTTTTTGTTCTTTCTCTGTTTGTGGTTTTTGACTTGTGTGTAGCATGGGGATTGCATCATTTTATCTATAGCTATATCTATTTATTTTAAATAAATTGCCCTTTAAGTTCAAACACATTCTAAAAGAGTATAATTTTGCTCCCTGTCCCCACACTTTGTGTTTTTGATGTCATATTTTAATCTTCATGTTTACCCCTTTCCTGATTATAATTTTTTAATCTTTTAATATAAATCTTATTCAAGTTGTTGACCTCCAGTCTTTACCACATACTTGTCATTAGTAGTGATATTTAACTTTTATGTGGATACGTCAATTTTGCTATAGCCTTTTATTTTCTACTTTGAGAAGACCCTTTAACATTTTGAGTGTATCTGTTCAGTATTGATGAATGTTTTTAGCTTTTCCTAGTGTGAAATACTCTTTGTCTCTCTTTTGATTCTAAATAATGATCTTGCTGGGTAAAAAACCCTAATTTGCAGGGATTTTTCCCTTTTAGCACTCTAAATATATCATGTCACTCTCTTATGATCTGTAAAGTGTTTATAAGAAAATCAGATGGTAACCTTATGGGGATTCCTTTGTATATGGATTTTTTTTATCTCTGCTTTTAGAATTCTCTATCTTTCATATTTCCCATTTTCAGTACAATATGTCTTGATGTGGATCTATTTGGTTCATCTTGTTTGGGATGCTGTACTTATATCTATTTCTACTTCAAGACTGAGATATTTCAACTGCAATTTCATTAAATATATTTTCAGTCTCTTCCCTCTCTGTTATCTCCTTCTGAGACCTCTGCATTGGGAATATTGATATGGTCGACATTATCTCAAATATCCTTTATAGTATTATTATTTTTAAAAATTTTCTTACTCAGCCCTTAAAAAGAATGTTTGACACAGTTCTAATGAGATGGATAAAACTGGAGCCGATTATACAGAGTGAAGTAAGCCAGAAAGAAAAACACCAATACAGTATACTGACACATATATATGGAATTTAGAAAGATAGTAATGATGACCCTGTAAGTGAGAAAATATAAGAGACAAAGAGGTATAGAACGGACTTTTGGCTTCTGAAGGAGAGGGAGAGGGTGGGATGATCTGGGAGAATGGCAATGAAACATGTATACAATCATATAAGAAATGAAGTGCCAGTCTATGTTCAACACAGGATACAGGGTGCTTGGGGCTGGTGTACGGGATGATCCAGGGAGATGGGGGGAAGGGAGGTGGGAGAGGGCTTCAGCATGGGGAGATCGTGTACACCTGTGGCTGATTCATGTCAATGTATGGTAAAACCAATACAGTACTGTAAAATAGAATAAAGTATTAAATTTAAAAAATATATAAAAAAATAAAAATTCTTTTCCTGTCCTAGGAAAAAAAATTTAAAAAAATTTTTTTTCTTTTATTTTTGCTATTCTGATTAAGTGATTTTCATTATTCTATCTTCCATGTCATTTATGCAATCCTCTGTATGACCTGGTCCATTGTTCATTTTTCCAATTTTATTTTATTTCAATTACTGCATTCTTCAGTTCTGTTTTTTTTTAATATATTTTCTAGCTTCTCATTAAAATTTTCACTGTGTTCATCTATTCTTTCCCCTAATTCAGTTAGCACTCTTACTAATAATGCTTTGACTTCTTTGCCTAGTAAAATGCTTCTCTCTATTTCACTATTTGTTCTTTAAAGTGTTTTCTCTTGCTCTTCAATTGAGACACATTCTTCTGTCTTCTCATGTTGCTCATCTTTTTTTCTATCTTTATAAAATTAGGTGAAACAGTCTTGAAGAGGCACCCTTAAGTGGGAGCATCCCTACACATTGTCTGTGTGCCCAGAGGCTCTAGGGAGAGAGCTGGATTTGATATATGAGCACAAGGCATGTCTTCTCTCAGTGTTTTCTGACATCTATCACCTGGGTAGGAGGTGGTGCTAGAGGTGGAGGGACGAGGTTTGGAGCCAGGTTGGAGGCAGGGCTTCCCCCATGCCCAGTGGCCATAATTACCCTGTCAGGAGCCGCATCAAGTCTCAAACTGCTTGGGCAGGGCAGTGGTGGTAAGGGTGAGATCTCAGCTGACTCAGTGCTCTTTAAATGTGTGCTTTTCATTATTCTGCTCCTAGGATTCCCAGCCTCAGAGGGGAGCAACGCTGGAGTAAGAGTGGCTGGCTTGGGTATTCAGTGAAGGTCCGCACATAGAGTACGGTGGTCTGATCTCAGTCAGAGATCTGGTCTGCCTCTGAGATACAAAGCAATCACTAGGAATGGCTTTTCTATTCTTGCTCAGATACCCCTTGGGTATGAGCTGCCACAGCATCTCATGGTCAAGCTTTGTCCTGGGTCATGGTAGTCCTCACTACTGTGTGGAGCTGAGATGAGAAGTAAGTGGTTCAGGACTGTCTGCTTGACTGAAGCTGAGGTGTGCATGGAGATAATTTGTGGGTTCTGTCTGGACAGCAAGCAGTCAGACAACCATGTGGTTTCATTCCACCATTATACCCTGATTCAGGAGCAAGCAAACATTTGTGTGCTCCTCATAAACCTAGTCCATACTCTCTACAGCCTTTCTATTAGCCCCAATAGCCCTCCAACCAGCCAAAGGGGTTCATCTTCCCATTAGACCCCAGAGCCGAGCTACCTAACCTGTGGCTGGAACACCTCACTCCCCGAAGTCGATCTCCCTTCATGTAACCTCCGCTTTCCTCTGAGACCTCTCCCAGGGCACATGTCCTGACCTGATCACTTATTTTCCCTTCCATCTCAATTTCCTTATATCTTACCTACAGCCTTGGTGGTACAGAGTCTTTCTGCTTGTCTCCACTTAGTTTTTAGTGAAAACTGACCCACAGCTGGATATATATTTTGGTGTCTTTGTTGGGAGATGTGAGTTTGTGTCCTACTCTGCCATCTTGATTTGGGTCTGTCATGTAAGTCAATGTATACCCACAGTAATCTCATTTGACAATATACAGCCTTGACGTACTCCTTTTCCTATTTGGAACCAGTCTGTTGTTCCATGTCCACTTCTGACTGTGGCTTCCTGACCTGCATACAGGTTTCTCAAGAGGCAGGTCAGGTGGTCTGGTATTCCCATCTCTTGAAGAATTTTCCACAGTTTGTTATGATCCACACAGTCAAAGGCTTTTGCATAGTCAATAAAGCAGAAATAGATGTTTTTCTGGAACTCTCTTGCTTTTTCCATGATCCAGCAGATGTTGGCAATTTGATCTCTGGTTCCTCTGCCTTTTCTAAAACCAGCTAGAACATCAGGGAGTTCACGGCTCACATATTGCTGAAGCCTGGCTTGGAGAATTTTGAGCATTACTTTACTAGCATGTGAGATGAGTGCAATTGTGTGGTAGTTTGAGCATTCTTTGGCATTGCCTTTCTTTGAAATTGGAATGAAAACTAACCTTTACCAGTCTTGTGGCCACTGCTGTATATTGTCACCATGCTTATTTAACTTCTATGCAGAGTACATCATGAGAAATGCTGGACTGGAAGAAACACAAGCTGGAGTCAAGATTGCCGGGAGAAATATCAATAACCTCAGATATGCAGATAACACCACCTTTATGGCAGAAAGTGAAGAGGAGCTTAAAGGGCCTCTTGATGAAAGTGAAAGAGGAGAGTGAAAAATTTGGCTTAAAACTCAACATTCAGAAAACAAAGATCATGGCATCCGTCCCATCACTCCATAGGAAATAAATGGAGAAACAGTGGAAACAATGTCAGACTTTATTTTTGGGGGCTCCAGAATCATTGCAGATAGTGATTGCAGCCATGAAATTAAAAGACACTTACACCTTGGAAGAAAAGTTATGACCAACTTAGACAGCACATTGAAAAGCAGAGACATTACTTTGCCGACTAAGGTCTGTCTAGTCAAGGCTATGGTTTTTCCAGTAGTCATGTATGGATGTGAGAGTTGGACTGTCAAGAAGGCTGATTGCCAAAGAATTGATGCTTTTGAACTGTGGTTTTGGAGAAGACTCCTGAGAGACCCTTGGACTGCAAGGAGATCCAACCAGTTCATTCTGAAGGAGATCAGCCCTGGGATTTCTTTGGAAGGAATGATGCTGAAGCTGAAACTCCAGTACTTTGGCCGCTTCAGGCGAAGAGTAGATTCATTGGAAAAGACTCTGATGCTGGGAGGGATTGGGGGCAGGAGAAGGGAACGACCGAGGAAGAGATGGCTGGATGGCATCACCGACTCGACGGATGTGCGTCTGAGTGAACTCCCGGAGTTGGTGATGGACAGGAAGGCCTGGTGTGCTTCGATTCCTGGGGTCAGAGTCGGACACAACTGAGCAACTGAACTGAACTGAATCTTGTTTGAGACCTACTGCCATAACTTCTAGTTAAGGTAATCTAAGAAAAATGGAGTCATTTTTACCTTCCAGTTCTAGTTATTAATGTTGAGATAATTGCCTTTGAACTAAATTTCATAATTTATGTGGAAATTGACCAAAAAAAAAAAAAAACAGGCACATTGTGACTCAGCTTATTCCTCTACAACATATTCCAGAAGACTGAAATAAAAATATAGACAGCCATTTCACTTTTCTTTCTTTCTTTCTTTCTTTCTTTCTTTCTTTCTTTCTTTCTTTCTCTCTCTCTCTCTCTTTTTTTTTTTTTTTTTACTGAAAATTCTAGGGAAGAATCCAGTCCCAAACCCTTTCAGGATGCTGGGATAATTTAAATCCATTGTAGGACTGAAGTGACTGCTTGCTGCCCACCTTAGCCACTCTTAATGCCTAGAGTCTTGTCTCTGGTTCCTCCATGTAACATTTCAGAGTCAGCAGCAATATGTTGCATCTGCTTATATTTGGAATTCATGTGACTTTACCTTCTGCCACATCTCAGTTCTTTTCTGGAGAAAGTTCTATGCTTTTAAGGATTCATGTCACTGCTGCTGCTGCTAAGTCACTTCAATCGTGTCTGACTCTGTGTGATCCCATAGACGGCAGCCCACCAGGCTCCCCTGTCCCTGGGATTCTCCAGGCAAGAACACTGGAGTGGGTTGCCATTTCCTTCTCCCATGCATTGAAGTGAAAAGTGAAAGGGAAGTCGCTCAGTCGTGTCTGACTCTTCAGGACCCCATGGACCACAGCCTACCAGGCTCCTCTGTCCACGGGATTTTCCAAGCAAGAGTATTGGAGTGGGATGCCATCACCTTCTCTGACTTATGCAACTGCATTGGGCCAAATTGTATAATACATGGTAATCTCCTATTTTAAGATCCATAAATTTAATTATTCTGTTAGTCCCTTTTGCCATGTTAGTAACCTATCACAGATTTCAGAGACTTTAAAGTGGATGTCTTTGAGCAGACATGATTCTGTTTACCACCCTCTGGAATCAAAATTATTTAAATTATTTGGTTTACTGTATTTCCATACATTTGCATTTGTTGTTAAAATATCAGAGTCCAACTTGCAACAAATTGTTCAGCATTTTTTATTTTAACACTCGATGTTGTATTGTTTTGTTTTGTTTGTAACTTTTACCTCCAGCAATGGAGATTATTGTACTTTGGGGTTTATTCTGTCCAGGGTCTAGAAGGGCATAAAACTTTTCAATCATGGTAGTGCAGTGTTTTCTCAAATTACTGTCTCTTCCTCTCAAAATCATATTTACAAATGAGAATCTTAAGCTTCAGTTGTTTTCAGAGTTGTCGTATTTCCCTCTGATTGTAATAGCAGTCAGATGGCATTTCCTTCTTCCATTTAGGTGAATAGAAAAAATATATATATTTTGCCTAATTCTGCACCTCTCCCTCTCACTGCTAGTTTCTTGTTTTTTTATATATATATACATATAAAATTAAAAAACTGATAAGAAAAACAATTTATAAATTTAAAAATCACATGATCATCTTAATAAATCCACTAGAGATGCGTAGTTCAAAAGATACAATGGCCGTATTTGGGTTGCCTAAACAAGGAGAGGTTAAGATCGATAGATTCCTTTTCTTACTTTAAGAGCTAGACATTACTATGAATACATCAGAAATGAATATGTGAAAATTCATTTCTATTACTAACTTCTTGCACAATTTTGCTACTTGCAAGCTGTCTCAGATTATAAATTTGCTTCCATCTAATTATAAACAAATTTTGAGAGGGAATAAACTATGCTGTCTGTAAATTCTTCTAGCATCTTTGGATGAAATCTTTTGTGAATTAAATATTGCTTCATACTTTATGAATACTTAATTGAAATAATTATTTTCAGTTTAACTTTGGAAGAATTTTGAATTCATTGGCATATGTGTGTTTGAAAAATGTGAGGTTATTACTAGTGAAATCTTTACAAGGGCATTCTTTAATTCCAAATTTTGAATTAAAATCACTCTTAGAATTAAATTTTAATTAAAAGCACTCCTAGAACCACCATTAAGAAAAACTATGTTGTGAAGAGTTCGACATGACTTGGTGATTGAACAACAACAGGTTGCATTCATTGAGCATGGATTGTTTTACATGCATCAGATCATCTTCCCCCACGTCAACCATGGAGTGAGAAGACAGCATATTGTGAAGTGTTGCTTTTCCAAGTCTAATGTGCAGAGGAATTACCTGAGGATTTGTTTAAATGTTATGGATCAATAGGTCTGGGGTCTAGACAGCTTCATGTCCAACAAGCTCCCCAGTCATGCTAATTTTGTTTCTCCAGGGACCCTACCTTGAAGAGCAAAGCTGTGAATAAACCCATTAAACATAGAGTGTGGACAGGTAAACATTAGCTTCACCACTGATGATTCGTCTGATAACCTAAAGCAACTTACTTTGCCTCTGGGCTAAGTCTTCCCATTTATAAGGAAGAAAAAAAAACTTGTTATATTACTTTTAATAATCAACACACTACTGATTTCTGAGGTTGAGATATTTCTCAAATTCACATGAGTAGTGACAACTCCTGTTTTCTGACTTTAGATTTTCTGATGGCAAGTTGAGTTTTCACTTTATCATACAAGCAATAAAACCTGAACCCACTTATACAGAGCATCATAGCTGAAAATAAGAGAAATCACGCAGAGCTATTTTACAAAATACTTTGAGAAATTTTAGTAAATTGGACTGTTATTACTTTAATGGATTTTATATTTTTCATGCTCTCCCAATAGCTTTCTCTCTATTTTATTCATTTCCACTATCATTACTTTTATACCACAGCCCTTTTTTCTGCTTTTAAACAACCCTTGACCAAGTGATAGCAGCACCTTTAAGAAAAGCTATTCTTCACAGCAGTCTTACATCAATGCCAGCTGTGATTTCATTTATATTGAATCACTGTAATTCCTGAAACGATTTATGGAGTTGTTTTGGCAATCCTGATTTAAACGTATATTTTCATGAAATCAAGGTATGTGGAGGCCATATTCATCCGTGTTTCTCGGCATTTCATTTTTGTAACTAAAGTTTGCCTGGCAAGTGTAAACTTATTGGCATGCCTTCATTGACTAGGAGAAGCATTCTTCTGAAGCAAGTGTGGAGAAAACGCTAAACACCCTTCTTTGCAGGTGTATTGTGTAGCTCAGTGGCAATGTGGCGCTTACAGCTTCTTCCAGTCTACACGATAGAGTTTGCAAATGGGCGAACAGGTGCATGCGGGCACAGGACCAAATCACCCCGCAAACACAAGTGACCAGTGCGCTTCTGTAAATTGAGGCCAACTGATCGCTTTTTATTGACTGCAGATGGCTACTGACTACACAATAAAAAGCTTCCAGTTGACTGATCGCATCCTTAAATTACCCTAAAGATTTTTGTTCCTCATGGCTGGGAGCTCTAATTTGTACTTAAATGGAGCAGGGTAAATTTGAGCCCACGTGAAGGCCTTATAACCCAGATATGCCCTTGAGGCCAACGGAGATTTTAAGCCTCACTTGTGGCCTCAGGCTGGTCTTAGTATTTTAAGAACCCAAAGAAATTGAGCCAATTTTAACTTTACTCATCTTTCCCTGACGTTTTCCCAGGTTTGCAAATAATCATTTCCCGAGGCCCAACTGGAAGCATTGAAGGAGACCCAGAGTCATAATATATATGTAAGTTATTTAATGTTCGGAACATTTCTTACCATAATCCTGGTTAAGCAAGTACCTCACAAAACATGGCAAGTGTGTTCTAGGTTTCAACTGTGCTGAAAAAAGACTGAGGGCAAGAGAAGGAAGAGACAGAGGAAGAGATGGTTGGATGATATCAATGATTCAATGGACATAAGTTTGAACAAACTCAGGGAGATAGAGAAGGACAGAAAAGCCTGGCGTGCTGCAGTTCATGATGTTACAAAGAGTCGGATTTGACTTAGTGATGGAATAAAAAGAACAATCCTTGTTAAACAACTTTATTTGGGGGGCCACATACATATATACACATATACACACATTCACACCTTCACACACATCAATAAAGGTTTCACCCTCCATTGTTCTATAACCATGATGAGAGTACATATGAATTAATACAGAGTATACTTGGTCGATAAAGGTCCATCTAGTCAAAGCTATGGTTTTTCCAGTAGTCACATATGAATGTGAGAGTTGGACTACAAAGAAAGCTGAGTGCAGAAGAATTGATGCTTTTGAACTGTGGTATTAGAGAAGACTCTTGAGAGTCCCTTGGACTGCAAGGACATCCAACCAGTCCATCCTAAAGGAGATCAGTCTTGAATATTCATTGGAAGGACTGATGCTGAAGCTGAAACTCCAATACTTTGGCCACCTGATGTGAAGAACTCATTGGACTCATTGGAAAAGACCCTGATGCTGAGAAAGATTGAAGGCGGGAGGAGAAGGGAATGACAGAGGATGAGATGTTTGGACGGCATCACTGACTCAATGGACATGAGTTTGGGTAAACTCCAGGAGCTGTGATGGACAGGGAGGCCTGGTGTGCTGTAGTCCATGGGGTCGCAAAGAGTCGGACATGACTGAGCAACTGAACTGAATTGAACTGAAAGAAGAATGTGATTGAAACTACAAAAATGATATGAAAAAAATGCTATTAAAAAGTTTGAAAAAGAGTAGACCTTACTCTTCCTGATGTAGGGAGAGAGAGTACGGGAAAAAAGTCCTGGCCTTTCATCTGGCATAATTTTTGGTATTGAACTTGGGACACTCTGGAAGAAGTTAAGCAATGTAATGTGGGCACTATATTTGGGGACATGTGATTTATTTTCCAGTTCAAATTTATCAACATGTGATCAAATAAGATGTTGGTGGATCACTCCCCTACCCTCTTTGGGCATCTTCAGTATGAAATGAAGAGCTTGGATTTCACAATCTCTGAATGCCCCTGTATCCTCTAAAATTCCATAACAATTTTAAAAGCAGTTGAGAAGAGTTTTAAGAATTGTTATTCCCTTTCTTCCCAAACCTACACATTTTGTGAACCATTCTTATTTTGTCTTTGAAGAATTATGCCATTAATTGACAGGTATATATTTCTTTTACATTTTCCTCAGACAGTAGAATGAAATTTGCATGAGAAGGGTTTTCTTTGACTATTGTTGTATTCTCAATGTCTGGCATGTAATACGCATTCAATAATAATTCTTTAATATGATTGAGTAAATCAGTAAATATCTTCCAATGCAATTATTTAAAAAAATAATATATATGTGAAAGCTAACAGCCTCATTTTGCTTTATCTTGAAACACTTTTTCAAAAGTAATAATATCTGCTATCATATAATTGTATCTAGTTAAAAGGAATAAATACTTAAGAGTCCAAAAAGTCAAAGAGTAATTCAGTGTGCAGAAAGTAAGACATTAGGTTCTCTCAGTGCTGCAACTTCTGTCTTCCTGATATGTTGAGAAAACAAGGTTGATAGGAAGCAAAATGATTATCCATACTAAAATACGTCTATGCGTTTCCTGGTGGTCTAGTGGTTAGGATTTACGCTTACACTGCCATGCCCTGCATTCAGGCCCTGATTGGGGAATTGAGATCCTTTAAGCTGGGTGGTGTGGCCAAAAATAAAATGAAATCTTGTTTTCAGTAATACAGTGGAGTAGTCCTCCCGCCCTCAGCTTGCCAGAGATAGGCAATCTAGTTAAAACAAATATCTTGTAATGATAAAATCATAATTTTACAAGATAAAATATTTGGTAGTAAAATAGTTTAAAAAAACCAACAACCCTAAAATGCTATAAAGCAATAGATAATTTTTTAACTGGAGAAAAAAGTTTTATAGCATCATATAAAATATGATCTTTTCTATTATAAAGACTATAAATAAATTTTGCATAAAAATTCTATATTAAGAAACAGTGGTTAGGAATATTTAAAGACCTAGAAATATCAATACCTATAAATAAGTGGCAAAGAATGTAAAAATAAAGATCTGATATCAAAAGAGTAATGTAAGAACATTAAATGTAAAATATTACATATAAAGTAAAAAACTGAATAGGAAACAAATTTTAAAGTATATGAAGATATATTCTCTGATAGGGATTTCGAAATTCATATATTTTTAGTTGTATTTTTAGAAAGCTGCTGCTGCTGCTCAGTCACTTTAGTTGTGTCCAACTCTGTGCGACCCCATAGACGGCAGCCCACCAGGCCCCCTTCCGTCCCTGGGATTCTCCAGGCAAGAATACTGGAGTGGGTTACCCTTTCCTTCTTCAATGCATGAAAATGAAAAGTGAAAGTGAAGTCGCTCAGTTGTGCCTGAGCAACCCCATGGACTTCAGCCTACCAGGCTCCTCCATCCGTGGGATTTTCTAGGGAAGAGTGCTGGAGTGGGGTGCCATTGCCTTCTCCATCTTTTAGAAAGAATAATCAAAATAAAATATTCTTAAAAAGTAATTTTTAAAAATTTTAGCTAAGGTCTTTCCAGCATATGTTTGTTATAAAATTTTTGGACCAGTTTTGAATTAGTGTTTTATACTCAGATTAATTTGTTATTATATGT
>SJYC01069898.1:0-19328 GCA_006408675.1 Madoqua kirkii
GCATAACAAAAGGGGAAAGTAAGATGTATTAGCTATACCACATGCCAGAGTCAGAGCAGAATTATGTTAAATATTCAGAAGCAGAGCCATATATTTGTTTAAGGACAATTAATATCTCAGTGACTAATGGAATGTATAGGGAAACTATTGATTTCCTAGCATTTATTTCTGACAAAATGTGGACAAAATATTAATATATGGAATAGTTTTAATTTATTTTTTATCTAACACTCCTTAGGCATCAAGTTTCTAAATGTTGTGCATATACATATGTTAATTGCATTTGTGTTAACTTGGTGTGGCAGTTTCTAATGTAGACCCCTCTGCTCCCCACTGCCTTTTGCTAGCAGTCTTGGGGAGTGGGATCTAGTACATTACTGCAAAGTGATAGAGTGTCCCTCTGTCATTACTTTACATAAGCAGGTCCCCTTAGTGAGGAGGCCCACAAGACAAGGCCACCTCAGTGGGGAGGTCCACATGGCCAACAGCCTGGAGGGAACCCAAACCTTCACTCTAACAGCCAAGGAGGAATTGAATTCTGATAACCACATAAATGTGGCAGTGGGTCCTCCCCTAGCTGCTGGCCCTGAATTCTTAGTGACATCGTTGTCAGAGAGTCTGAAGCAGAGGACCCAGCTGAAGTTGTGTTCAAACAGAAGCGGAACCACAAAAATTGTGAAATAGCAAGGGTGCTGTCTTAAGCTGCTGGCTTTGTGGTAACTTGTTAGGCAACAATGGGAAACTAATAGATATAGACTATTAATGATGATTTAATTATAATGAACTATCAACAACCATTAATTTCACAAATGTTAGAATAAGATAGCACGAGAAATGCTAAAGATATAATAATATTTTTTATCTTTTTATTTCATTTACTTAATTTAGTTTTATTGACATTACTGAACAGTAAAATTCACCTTTTTTAGATGTACACATTGAGTTTTGACTGGTATAAACAGTGGTATAACAACAACACATTTGAGATACAAAATCATTTCATCATCCCTAACTTATGTTTTGGAATGCATAGTTATTTTCATTGTGAGTAGAGTTAGAGCTATACTTTCTTTATCCTGAGTAAAATCAGAACCACTGCTTTGCTTCTATCTTCCTATTCAATCATTAGGAAAATATATAAAAACAAACTAGCTCAATTTAGAAAAAAATTGTTTAATAAAGGAGATTGTAAACTTTCATACATTTGATAAATTTGCTTAAAATTAGCTTGAAATCTTGCATTTTTGGACACGATACATTTCAAGATATCACCTAGGAAGCAAAACACCACCCAAAGAAGGCCAGTGTTCAAAACTGAAGCTAGACTAAAACCATTTATATAGAAAAGCTATATCCTTTCCCATAATGCACACACACACACACACACACACACACACACAAAAAAAACCAGGCATATTTCTATAAAATAATAAAGCTTATATTTATTTGTAGAACCTGTTATTATTATATGATCCATAAAGACTATGGCATTGAGAAGGCAAAATGCTTTAGCTATACTAAAACAGATCTATCTGGTGTGTAGTGCTGAAAATAGAAGGCTCTATTAGAAAGCTGCTGCAATTACTACCTGCCCTTCCCTAACACATCTGTGTGCACCATTATAAGGATACACATTGCTTTAGTTTGCTTTGATGTTTTCCCTCTAGGTAAAAAAGAAATACCAACTTATTCATGTGCTCTGAGTATGAATTTCTCCCTTCAGATACTTGAGCATGATCTTGTTGAATTATATCTGTAAGCAGTATTGTGGTTTTGTAATAATGAATTTGCTGCTCCTAGGGCAAGTTTAGGCTCTAAACCTTTTTATCCAATATCAGGGATCCATGGAATATCATACTTGGTCAGTTGAGAAAATGTGTTTATAGATTCCACAATTTCAGTTACCAATATATGAAATTTAATGCATTGCTCTAATAAAAGAATTTATTAAAAATTGTAAAAAAATTGTTTTTAAAATAGGGGCAAGTATTTGAATAATTATGGAGAGAACCAATATAAAAATAACCTCAAATATTTTGCCATGAGTTGACTGAACTGAGCAAAAAAATGCAGAGAGATGCTTTTTCTCCCCCTCAATTCAGTCAAATGCATAGCTCTCAAACTATAGGAATCTCACAGTTAACGCAGCTCAATCTTTTTTTGCCTTGAAAGAATGTGAGCTTGAATTACCCGCTCTGTGATTGCATTCTATGATTTCTGAGAGTACAGGAGATGCCAAAATCACTGAGTAAACTTCTGTAACTTTCAACTTTATCAGAAGGAAGCAGAGTAGAGTTTACTGGAAAATATACAGAAGCAAGAACAAGGGAAGTGATGGTATTAAACAATTTAGAGAAGAATTTCATAGCTATAGTGCTGTTTTAGTTTCAGTTTATTCTTGCACCCCGGATGTCATCAGCTTCTACAACTAGTATATCTTAGCTATGGAAGTCTGAAAGATATTTCTAAACACCCACCTATGTGAAAACATTTTTTTTTAAACACATCTCTTATTCACTCATCAATGCTTAGGGAGCTTTATCATTGAAAATGAGTATATATTTAGCACATGTTGCTAGGAAGTAATCAATTAGAACAGAGAAGAGTGACTATCAACTGAATATCTCCACCTAAGGGAAATATTTTCTTTCTTTTCTTAAAAAATGTGTGTCTTTCCTTTGAAGAAAGGGAATCTTGGCAGTGAGCAAATGAATTATCAATACCATTTAAGTATGTGAAAAGGCTGCTTAAAACAATTCATGATGGAAAATGTTTTATGACCGTAGTTTCTTTTAATTTTCCTGAATAAGAATTGTCAATAGTAATCATAATGATATACTAAAATGTATTGTTCAAGCTGTTGTATGAAGTAATTTTTGACAGTTATTAAGTGCCTCTTATCCCAATTTTATGGATAAGGAACCTGAAGCACAGAGAGGTTATACAACTTGCCAGTGGTCTGCCGGCAGGAAGGACAGTCAGCATGATCAGTGGGATTCAGGAACGAGCAGACCAGCTCTAGCGCCAGCAACCCTACACTATAAAATCTGAATGATTATACAAATAATTGCTCCAGAATAACACAATGAGCCTGCTCATTTATTTTACAAAGTATTTTGATGTAGAAAAGCATACCTATACATAGTAAACTTTTTACAATTAATAACTCAATCTTCATGAGTAAACTAAATTGATTAAAATGTTGCTGTTACACTTGACTAAATGCACTCTTCTAAATTTTTCCTCTAACTTTTATCAAAGAGCATTCGCATTTCCTTAATAAGGCATATCATTTTTTAACAATTACTTCTACTTTAAAGCCGTAAAAATATTATGGCTTTTGTGGTTTTATTAAAAACTAATGATTCGGAAAGCCAAGGAAATTTGAAACATCCCATTTATATTCTTGGGCTTTAAAGGTGTCAATAGTAGTAGAGAACCTGTCTGCCAGTGCAGGAGACATGAGAGGTTGGTTCCATCCCGCATGGTTGGGAAGATTCCCCCAAAGAAGGAAAGGGCAACCTACTCCAGTATTCTTGCCTGGAGAATCCCATGGACAGAGGAGCCTGGCGGGCTACAGTCCCTGCGGTTGCAAAGAGTCAACTTGACTGAAAGGACTTAGCATGTACACATGCATTTTTATTATCAGCAAAGCTCACTACAACAAAGGATAGCATTTATGTCTGGTGAACAAACTGAAAATTAAGTTATGGAATATTGACCAACGCTCTTCTCCAGAGTCCCTACAATGCTTTTGCTGGGCACCTGTGTTGAGAGTGTGAGAACCAAAATGTTCAACCGGACAACTGATGGTTTAAAATTATATGCTGATTCCCTCTGTGAACATTTGCAGCTTCAACTGCCAATTTTAATTTACTACATTCAGCAATTCTCCCATTAAAAACTCAGTAATTGTTAGACCACTGTAGTAAAATCTTCAAACAAACTCCAAAAACAATATATGTTTCAAATAAAATTTTTGGTATAAAGCCACATTAATTTATGTGCTATAAAATATTAGGCAGGTAATTAGAATTATTTATTAACTCCTTGTGAGCCTCCAATAACATAAACAAAAAAGAAAAACATATAATTAAATAAATAGATGTAAGATGAGATCACCATATATTTAACATATATAAACATGCATATTTATGTATTTAATTTGCCAAAGAACAGGCATTTTGTTGACCTGGACTTCATTAACTTGTGTATGTATATCAACATGTATATATACATACATATATACATATGTTAATACTTTCATATACATATAAGTTTATGTAGTTTGGGTCAACAAAATGCCTTTTATTTGGTAAATTTATTTTTTAAAAGATAGAATATGATAAAAATAATCAAAAAATATATATAATAATACTTCTAAGTCATGTGTTTTTTATTTCCTTGAGAGAAATTTACAGCAATATATCACAGTCCAAAAGGAAAGAATAGTAACACAGTCCATTTTCCATGCTCCCATTTTCAGCCGATTCCTATGTGGAAAGAGGTCAATGTTAAGTATAGCTAACGTTCAACTTTTCTAATTATTTATATTGGCTTTCACACAGGTTTTAGAAAAGGTTCTTGGTGAATAAGTTACTAAATGGTATATTTAAAAGAACAGTGTTAATTACATATTGAATTGAAACATAATGATACATGATAGAGATGAAAAAAGATGTTACATTTCTCTAGGTTTTTTTTTTTTTTTTCAGTTTCCAATTATGTCTTTGCTCACTGGTTGATTTGTCTAGTTTTCTATTATACTAGTTTTATTTTTTAATGTCCTCTATATTTCTATCTTTTTCCCCTACAAGATTATGTTGAATTATTTCTATGTTCATTTTGTATTTCCTTTTTTCATTTTTATTTTTATCAGTGATGGAAATATTTGAAGAAATTCTGCTGCACACTTTTCATTTGAATATGTTAGATAATGACAAAAAATGTAACAAAAAGCCAAATAACTCATTTACTCAGTATTTTTAGAGTTTCAGTGTATTGTTAGTCACTTCCACAGGCTTTCCCATTGACCCTTTCATTCTCCTTTGGGAGTTTTCTTAATCCTGATCCTTCCTTTCTATAGAGTGGGATGAAAATCAGAGCCTATATAGAGTCACTAAACGTAAAGATTGTTGATTTGAGTTGTCTTCTTTAATACTCATGGATGGTGCTTCCCTTTTATCCATAGCAACACATTTGCCTATTCTCCCTGCCCAATGTTTGTCTTTTATGCTATTCTAGAAGGACCTTAAGGATTCTTCAGGGTGATTGAAGAGTATCAGCTTATTATTATGAAGTATTATATATCACATTGAGTATTATATTATTCTCACCCCTCATCTTTACTGTCAGTGGCAAATAGATCCTAGAGCTTTTCTCAAGTCTTCTGAACTATTTAATCAAAATTTCTTATATCAGTTCTCCAAGGGCAGGAGTTCAGAACAAGTATAAGCTTCTCTTTATGATATACATTTTTATAATTTCTTAGTAATATTTGCTAAGAAATATTTTTCTGCCTCTCACTAATCCAGTTGTATTTGTTACCATTGAAAAACTACCACCAAAAAATTCACACAAAAGGAAACTCTTCTAGATCAATATAGACAAGTTTCTTTTTCCTTGACAGATTAAGTGTGAGGCCTTCATGTGTGTGAAAAGAGTAAGCACCACTTAATTAGGTGAACAGTTATAAAGCAGAGGGACATATGAAGTGAAGTGAAGGAAAATAAAAGCAATCTATTCATGTCTCAAAAACCAGTGGTGTAAGGCAAATTGTGGACTTGAAAATACCTGCCTGCCTCATGCATGTTATGCTGTGCTCCATGCATGAATTATTTAAAAGATTTATAATATACTTCATGAATTTTGAAGGCCAAAGTTCAATTAAATTCAGTGTGGTATCAGCAGAAATGCTCATCTATAGATAACAAGTAATTTTTGAAGTCTGCTGAGAAGGCAAATTTTATGAATACATATATGAAAAGAGCTTTACATTTTTAATCAACTGAAATTAAAATAGTTCTAGTAAATACTTATACTTTTATTATTGTCTCCAAAAGCACCACCTGATCTTGCTTTTTTGCCAAGGACTTCATTTTTCATTGCACATCGGCTGATACTCTTGTCTGCAGACAAGTGAAACAGATTACTTCTGAAACACAGATAGGATATAGGGTGGTGTTTCAGCATGAGATAACCCCAAAACAACACATCTCTCTTCTTTAACTGTTAGACTCAGCACTCCATAAATTAACTTAACTTACAATTCTATTGCAGCCGTCACTTCCTAAATGTAGTCTACAAACTCTTCCATACCTTCATAATCCTGCAGCAACCACTTTACAGTTGCTCCCAGCCACAGCCAGCATAACCTTTTCGGGATAAAGACAATGTCCATCTCAGTCGTGTCTGACTCTTTGTGACCCCATGGACTGTAGCCTACCAGGCTCCTCCGTCCATGGGATTCTCCAGGCAAGAATACTGGAGTGTGTTGCCATTTCCTTCTCCAGGGGATCGTCCCGACCCAGGGATCAAACCCAGGTCTCCCGCATTGGAGGCAGACGCTTTAACCTCTGAGCCACCAGGGAAGCCCCATCTCATGCTTCAGTACCTTTCAATTGTTACTACTTAAGATTCATGATACCTGTCTGTCTTCTTTTTAATCGATATTTTGGTAAGATCTTCTTACTTAAATGGTTACTTCATTACCTAAAGATAAAATCTGCCTTACTAGACTATAGTGATCTTGCCTGGAAAATCCCATGGATGGAGGAGCCTGGTGGGCTGCAGTCCATGGGGTTGCTAAGAGTCGGACATGACTGAGCGACTTCACTTTGACTTTTCACTTTCATGCATTGGAGAAGGAAATGGCAACATCAGTGTTCTTGCCTGGAGAATCCTAAGGATGGGGGAGCCTGGTGGGCTGCTGTCTATGGAGTCGACAGAGTCGGACAAGACTGAAGTGACTTAGCAGCAGTAGCAGCAGACTGTAGTATGTATAAACCTGGGTGAATGAATTCAGGGCTTACCTGATCACTCAGAGGGTAGAGAATCTTACTGTAATGCCAGAGACCTGGGTTTGATCCCTGGGTTGAGAAGTTCCCCTGGAGAAGGGAATGGCTATTCCTTCAAATATTCTTGGTTGTAGAAGTCCACGGACAGAGGAGACTTTCATGCTACAGCCCATGCTGTCTCAGAGTCAGAAATGACTGAGTAACACTTTCAAGCACTGGGTGAATTCTAAGCTCCATGTAGACAAAAATTGCTATAGTGTATACAGTCGATTTCTTGTTTCCAGTTCTTCAGTTTCCATGGCCATATCTGAATATTAGCTTCACTGGCAACTGTTCGAGTCTGATATCTTAATTTCAAGCATCTTATCTAAATATAACATTATAACTTTATTAAGAGGCAAGTTGAAGTCACTTCAGTTCAGATCGGTATAGTTCAGTCATTCAGTCATGTCTGACTCTTTGCAACCCCATGGACTGCAGCACTCCAGGTATCCCTGCCCATCACCATCTCCCAGAGTTTACTCAAGCTCATGTCCATTGAGTCGGTGATGCCATCCAACCATCTCATCCTCCGTCATCCCCTTCTCCTCCTGCCTTCAAACTTTACCAACATCAGGGTCTTTTCAAATGAATCAGTTCTTTGCATCAGGTGGCCAAAGTATTGGAATTTCAGCTTCAGCATCAGTCCTTCCAACGAATATTCAGGATTGATTTCCTTTAGTATGGACTGATTGTATCTCCTTGCAGTCCAAGGGACTCTTAAGAGTCTTCTCAACACCACAGTTCAAAACCATCAATTCTTTGGGGCTCAGCTTTCTTTATAGTCCAACTCTCACATCCATACATGACTACTGGAAAAACAATAGCTTTTATTAGATAGACCTTTGTTGGCAAGGTAATATCTCTGCTTTTTAATATGTTGTCTAGGTTTGTCACAACTTCCAAGGAGCAAGCATCTTTTAATTTCATGGCTGCATTCATCATCTGCAGTTATTTTGCAGCCCAAGAAAATAAAGTCTGTCACTGTTTCCACTGTTTGCCCATCTATTTGCCATGCTGTTATGGGACCAGATGCCATGATCCCAGTTTTTTGAATGTTGAACATTGAGCCAGCTTTTTCGCTCTACTCTTTCACATTCATCAAGAGGCTCTTTAGTTCTTCTTTGCTCTCTGCCATAAGGGTGGTGTCATCTGCATATCTGAGGGTATTGATATTTCTCTCAGCAATCTTGATTCCAGCTAGTGTTTCACCCAACCCAGCATTTCTCATTATGTACTCTGCATAGAAGTTAAATAAGCAAGGTGACAATATACAATCTGGACATACGCCATTCCATATTTGGAAACTTTCTGTTGTTCCATATCCAGTTCTAACTGTTGATTCCTGACTTGCATACAGATTTCTCAAGAGGCAGGTCAGGTGTTCTGGTATTCCTAACTCTTTCAGAATTTTCCACAGTTTGTTGTAGTCTACACAGTCAAAGGCGTATAGTCAATAAAGCAAATGTTTGTTTTTTGTTTTTTGTTTTTTTTTTTTTCCTGGAACTGTCTTGCTTTTTCAACATCCAACGGATGTTGGCAGTTTGTTCCCTGGTTCCTCCGTCTTTTCTAAATCCAGCTTGAACATCTAGAAGTTCACTCTTCATGAACTGTTGAAGCCTGGCTTAGAGAATTTTGAGCATTACTTTGCTAGTATGTGAGATGAGTGCAAATGTGAGATGGTTTGAGCATTCTTTGGCATTGCCTTTCTTCGGGATTGGAATGAAAACTGACCTTTTCCAGTCCTGTGGCCACTGCTGAGTTTTTCAATTTGCCGACATACTGTGTGTAGAATTTCACAGCATCATCTTTTAGCATTTGAAATAGCTCATCTGGAATTCCATCACCTCCACTAGCTTTGTTTGTAGTGATGCTTCCTAAGGCCCACTTGACTTCGCACTGCAGGATATCTAGCTCTGGACTGGTGATCATAACATCGTGATTCTCTAGGTTGTGAAGATCTTTTTTATATAGTTCTCCTGTGTATTCTTGCCACCTCTTCTTAATATCTTGTGTTTCTGTTAGGTCCATACCATTTATGTCCTCTATTGTGCCCATCTTTGCATGAAATGTTCCCTTGATATCTCTGATTTTCTTGAAGACATCTCTGGACTTTCCCATTCTGTTGTTTTCCTCAATGTTTGCATCAATCGTTGGGGAATGCTTTATTACCTCTGCTTGCCGTTCTTTGAAACTCACCATTCAAGCGGATATACATTTCCTTTCCTCCTTTGTTTTTTTGCTTCTCTTCTATTGACAACTACTTGTAAGGCCTCCTCAGATAACCATCTTGCTTTTTTGCATTTCTTTTCCCTAGGGGTGTTCTTGATCCCTGCCTTATGTACAATGTCATGAACCTTGTCCATAGTTCTTCAGGCACTTTGTCTTTCAGATCTAATCCTTTGAATCTATTTGTTGCTTCCACTGTATAATTGTAAGGGATTTGATTTAGGTCATACCTGAATGGTCTAGTGGTTTTCCCTACTTTCTTCTATTTAAATCTGAATTTGGCAATAAGGAGTTCATGGTCTGTGCCACAATTAGCTCCCAGTCTTGTTTTTGCTGACTGTATAGAGCTTCTCCATCTTTGGATGCAAATAATATCATCAACCTGATTTTGATATTAACCATCTGGTGATGTCCATGTGTAGAGTCTTCTCCTGTGTTGTTGGAAGAGGACGTTTGCTATAACCAATGTGTTTGCTTGGCAAAATTCTATTAGCTTTTGCCCTGCTTCATTCTGTGCTCCAAGGCCAAATTTGCCTTTTAGTCTAGGTATTCCTTGACTTCCTATTTTGCATTACAGTCCCATATAATGAAAAAAACATTTTTGGTGGTGTTAATTTTAGACAGTCTTGTAGGTCTTCATAGAATCATTCAACTTCAGCTTCTTCAGTATTACTGGTCAGAGCATAGAGTTGGTTTGCTGTGATAGTGAATGGTTTGCCTTGGAAACGAATGGAAATCATTCTGTCATTTTTGAGACTTTTTTGGTGGTGTTAATTTTAGACAGTCTTGTAGGTCTTCATAGAATCATTCAACTTCAGCTTCTTCAGTATTACTGGTCAGAGCATAGAGTTGGTTTGCTGTGATAGTGAATGGTTTGCCTTGGAAACGAATGGAAATCATTCTGTCATTTTTGAGACTGCTTCCAAGTACTGCATTTCAGACTCTTTTGTTGACTATGATGGCTACTCCATTTCTTCTAAAGGATTCTTGCTCTCAAGATAGATATAATGGTCATCTGTGTTAAATTCATACATTGCAGTCCATTTTAGTCTGCTGATTCCTAAAGTGTCGATGTTTACTCTTGCCATCTCCTGTTTGATCAGTTCCAATTTGCCTTGATATATTGACTTAACATTTCAGGTTCCTATGCAATATTGTCCTTTATAGCACTGGACTTTACTTCCATCACCAGTCACATCCACAACTGGGTGTTGTTTTTGCTTTGGCCCCATCTCTTCATTCTTTCTGGAGTTATTTCTCCACTGATCTCCAGTAGCATATTGGGCACCTACTGACCTGGGCAGTTCATCTTTCAGTGTCCTGTCTTTTTGCCTCTCATACTGTTCATGCAGTTCTCAAGGCAAGAATACTGAAGTGGTTTTCCATTCCCTTCTCCAGTGGAACATGTTTTGTCAGAACTGTCCACTATCACCCTTCTGTCTTGGGTGGCCCTACAAGGCACAGGTCATAGTTTCACTGAGTTAGAAAAGGCTGTGGTCCATGTGATCAGATTGGTTAGTTTCCTGTGACTGTGGCTTTCATTCTGTATGCCCTCTGTTGGAGAAGATAAGGGGCTGATGGAATCTTCCTGATGGGAGAGACTGACCAAGAGGGAAACTGGGTCATCCAATTTTCTGGTGATGGATGGGGCTGTGTTCCCTTCCTGTTATTTACCTGGGGCCAAACCATGGTGGAAGTAATGAAGATTATCACAGCCTCCTTCAAAGGTTCCCACTGCTGCCTTCAGTGCCCCCAGCCCTGTGGCAGTCCACTGCTGACCCCACCTCTGCTAGAGACTCCTGCACTCTTACGAGCAAGTCTGCGTCAGTCTCTTGTGGGGTCACTGCTCCTTTCTCCTGGGTCCTGGTGCACACAAGATTCTGTTTGTGCCCTCCAAGAATGTGTGAGTTTTGTGGCTCAGCCACCTGATACAAAGAGCTAACTCATTTGAAAAGAGCCTGATGCTGAGAACGATTGAGGTGGGAAGAGAAGGGGACAACAGACGATGAGATGGTTGGATGGCATCATCAACTCAACGGCCATGAGTTTGAGTAAACTCCCAGAATTGGTGATGGACAGGGAGCAAGTCCAGCACTGGCGTGCTGCAGTCCATGGGGTCGCAGAGAGTCGGACACGACGGAGAGTGACCTGAACTGATGGTGACTAATAGCGACCTCCTCCAAGAGGGCTTATGTCATACCTGGTTCTGCACCCAGAGCCCCCGCCCCTGTTCACTGATGACCTGTGCCTCCACAGGAGACACTCAAGGACAGTTCTGGCTCAGTCTCTGTGGGGCCTCTGGGTTTTGGTGCTCACAAGGTTTGTCTGAGCCCTCTGCGCGTCTCTGGCGGGAACGGCATTTGATTCTTATTGTGGTTTTGCCCCTCCTGCCATCCTGCTGTGACTTCTCTTTTCTTCTTGGATGTGGCATATCTCCTCACAGTCACTGGAGTCCCACGAAGCCACTGTTCCAGCTCCTACCAGGAATACTGGAGTGGGTAGCCTTTCCCTTCTCCAGGGGATCTTCCCAACCCAGGGATCCAACTCAGGTTTCCTGTATTTCAGGTAGTTTCTTTACCAGCTGAACCACAAGAGAAGCCCTTAAGTCTGATGAACGTTGAAAGTTTAGTTGCTCAGTCATATCCAACTCTTTGCAACCTCATGGACCGTAACCTACCCAGCTCCTCTGTCTATGGGATTTTTCAGGCAAGAATACTGAAGTGGGTTGCCATTTCCTTCTAGAGGGGATCTTCCCATCCCAGGGATCAAATCCAGGTCTCCCACATTGTAGGCAGATGCTTCACCATCTGAGCCACCAGGTAAGTCTAAATACCAGAGTGAGTAGTCCTTCCCTTCTCCAGGGGATCTTCCCAACCTAGGGAATGAACTCAGGTCTTCTGCATTGCAGGCAGTTTCTTTACCAGCTGAGCCACAAGGGAAGTCCTCAAGTCATGTACGTGTTATTTCTGATATATTTGGACATTTTCTATGTTATTTTGTTTCTTTGCATACTATTTTAGTTTATTTTTTCCAATCTTGCTTTCCCTCTGGATGCATCGTGTTTTCTTAATTACTCTTTTTAAAGACACTGTAGCTTGAATTTTATTTCTCTTTGTAAATTATTAATATGCATACTTAACTATGAAAAAATGGAACTTAGCACACAGTACAGGAACCATAAAATGTTTTATCTCAGATATTCTCTTCTGGCATTTCATATTATGTTTACATAGTATTAATATTATTTCTGACCTGTTTGAAATTATCTGAAATGTTTCAGCAAATAAGTAATAAATTAGCTAATATATTTACTGATTTCTTGATTTACTGTTTCTTTCCCTTGTATATAGCTTCTTCCTTTTTTATTCCTGTGAAATTCATTGTTAGTATTTTTTTAATTTTTGAAATCCTGAATGTTAACTAAAAGTTATTTATTTTATTTTTATTATTGTATGATAATCTAAATGGACATAGAAGTCTAGTGACAGTTAGATGTTCCCTCAGCTACTTAAACATTTTAATAATTTGTCTTCAGGCATCTATTGGCAGCTATTCTTATTAATGAGAAGTATTCTGTCAGTCTATTGAAGTGCTTTTGATTTTCTCTAAATGTAATATTCTGCGTTATCGCTATGATGTATATGGGGTAAGTATTAGATTTTTATATTTGAAATTGATGTACAGTCAGTGTAAGAATTCAGTAATCTCTCTGCACCAGGAAAACACTGAATATTATCTTGTGGTATTGCTTACACTTCTTTTTTTATCCTCCATCTGCATTTTTTCAGTGTATCCTTAGCACTTTTAACATCTTTTCAGTATTTTCCACCTTTCAAAATTCCTATACTACATTACCCGATTTATTACTGCAAATCTAGTATAGAATACTATATATCTTTTAAATGTTATTTAAGATTTAATTACTACATTTTTAATTTTAGAAGTTATATTGAGTTATCTTGCAAATATTTTGTACTACCTATGAATGAATAAGCAGCATTTATCATTCTATGTCTTTAAATATTTTTCATAATTTTTGTAATACTTTTATAATCTCTTTAGATTTTTGCTATTTCCTGGGACTGCTAAATCTCCTGTTTGGAGAATTGACTCTCCTTCAGTTTATTGGCTTAAGAGATGGCTTTGTCCATTTTTGGTTCATCTTTGAGGAGTGATACCTTTTCTCCCCCCCTGGAGAGAATTCCATATGAGTTTGTTCTAAAAATATTTCCTTCAAAATCATTTTGTCACTCTGGCTTATATTATTCTAAGGAAGCAACTGAATTTTAACATGTTGTTGGCCATTATCTAATTTTGGAGTTAGTTTCTATTTTCAGGTTGCAATTAGACTCCAGATCTCACATCCATGAGTGACAGAAACTCTGTTTCCAATTTCTCATGACTAATTCTCTTCCCTTGACTTCATGTGTGGATCAGAGGTCTCAGTTTTCTAATCTGTGAGCAAAGCTGGCCTTTTTTCTAGCTGCCTCTTTCTACTAAACCTAATGCATATCTTCTCTTCCAGGTAGCACTTAAAACCCTGACCTGTAGGTTTTGAATCATGTCTCCATAGACCACAAAATTTAAACACATCTATATAATTCAACTTCTTTGTTTCACTTGGTTTCCGGAATCGAGAAGTACTTTGATCTCTTTAAAGTGTGATTTTATTTGCTTTTATGTTTTTTGTCATGTTAACTGATATTTTTCTTATTATACTGAAATTGGCTACTAGAACTTACAACTGGAGATGAATCAGTTCAGTTCAGTTCAGTTTCTCAGTTGTGTCCGACTCTTTGTGACCCCATGAATATACGATCATTATTCTGTGTTATTAAAAAGGACTGAAGCAATTGTGTTGACTGGCATCTTTCCCTGATTAGATATCTACTTATACACTCACTGATGGATCTATCTCCTGGGCTTCTTATTTGAACCTGGAAAAGAGAATATCATTTAAAAGGAGAATGTAGAGATGAGAAAGCCACAGGAACAGACAGCATTGTACTTCCTTAGAATGCTGACGATAAGGGAAATGTGCAAGGGGTCAAGTGGACCCTGTGAAGAGACTCCACTTTGAAGCCACTTAAGATTCACCACTTAGAAGGCTGGCAGCTGAACAGAGATGCTGTCCTGTAGATTGTTGTGGACCATGCTTTATTACATTTCTTTTTAAATTATTTTTTATTTAAATTTATTTATTTATTACATCTCTTACCTTGAGAAATTGTGTGGAAGGTTCTTCTCCTGCAGAGCTCCCTCACGTATTCACTCAGACAGGTCATCCTCTTGATAAACAACTTTTTGTTCCCTTTCTCACAGAGAACACACACACTCTGTCTTAACCAGAAAAGAAACAGGAGCAAACAAGGGTCTACAATAGTGGGCGACTACATATGCACGAGGTACTTGCATCTGAGAACTATTGCTCTTTCCACAGGAACTTGACAGGGGAATGGAACCCAGAAAAACAAAAGGCGGGGGAGTGGAACAAGGAAGAGGGAGAGAGGGAGCCATTTCAGGAGAAGAATACAGTCTGCTTTTTCTCCCCAAGCCCCTCCTCCTAAAGGCTAACCAGCACTGATGGAGAGGGAACAGCTCACAGTAAGTGAATGTGGAGGAGATTCTTTTAATTTGACTAGGCATCTTACCTACTTGAACGTGAACACAAAGTAATGGAAGCTGTACAAAATGTAATTAAGGGAAAGAAAAAGATGCAAGGAAGCATAATAGAAGGCAATGATTGGAGACAAAAATTAAAAGCAGTTCATTTTGATGAATTGTGCAATAAAGAAGTTGCATATACCTCTATCTATATATATATAATTTATAGAGAGTAAGGCTTGTCTTTGTCAGCTCAACCCTGCTTATTGATGGCATGTCATTTATTTTATAAATGAAATCATCTTCAGTGTGGTAAGAAAAGCATTTTACAGATTTTTCCAGTCAAAATGTTGATTTATGTTAAGGATTACATTTTTGAAACTCACTGAAAGTTAAAAATATTGAACTTTTAAAGTAAAGCAAATGTATGATTAAGTACTTATTACCTGGAGTAAATTAATGCTTTTAAGCTATAAGAACTGCCTACACATGGATATTCTGCCAGCTAGACCAGGAGGCTCACATATTCACACTGAGTTAGTTCCTTCCACCTTTTCTCCTTTACCTTTTTTTCCAGTAGAACTTAGCATTGGGTCATTTGTCTTTCTAACTGCCTCATGCACATGTTCAGCCTGTATTCTATCCACATATCTCTCTTTTTTTTTCTTTTCAGCTCTATCCAGATCCAAACACATGGATTAATTAAAAAAAAAAAAACCTTTAGTGTGGAATGTAATAGTAGGACCTATGTTGAATGGCTGAAATAAATAAAAGTGTCAATAAGAAAATTATAGCTACTGCTAAACATATGAGCTCCAGTCCACGGGGTCCCAAAGAGTCTGGTATGATTGAGCAGTTGAGCAGACACAAATATACAACATATGAGAAGCATAGCTTATTGAAAAGAAAGTGGCGTGTTAGATCAAAAACATGCAATTTGTATTCTAATTTCCTATTACTAATGTGCTGTGAAGAATCTAAATTTAAATCTTAGCTCCATATTTCCTAGTTAGAAACAGCATTAGACAAATCACCAACCTTCTGAATCATGTGTTGATTTGCAGTGAAGAGGAAAGTAGATTTACATGAGAGTAGATTAGGGAGAGGAGTGTGCCTGTGTATCTAGATACATTGTTTGTTGTTGTTGTTGACTAAGTCATGTCCAACTCTTTGCAATCCCATCGACTAGAGGACGCCAGATTTCCCTGTCCTTCACTGTCTCCTGGAATTTGCTCAAACTTATGTCCATTGAGTTGGTGATGCCATCCAACCATCTCATCCTTTGAAACCCCCTTCTCCTCCTGCCCCAACTCTTTCCCAGAATCAGGGTCTTTTTCAGTGAGTTGAGTCTTTGCATCTGATGGCCAAAATATTGGAGCATCGGCATCAGTCCTTCCAATCAGTATTTAGTTGATTCCTTTTAGGATGGATTAGTTTGATCTCCTTATAGTTCAAAATATATACGTAGGTATTTAGATAGTGCTTTTCTGGAGAAGGAAATGGCAATCCACTCCAGGACTATTGCCTGGAAAATCCCATGGACAGAGGAGCCTGGTAGGCTATAGCCCACGGGGTCACATAGAGTCGGACACGACTGAGCGACGTCACTTCACTTTTCTTGTAAGGCACGTGATAGGCAGACATGAAGAAAGGAGAAGTTGTTTTCTACCAACACATCTTGAGTGTTGACTCCTTTCTTTCAGTCAAGAAGCAAGAGACAGATAAGCAGCACAAAAGATAGACTGGTTCTTGGGAACAAGGTGAACTCTTTTGGAAGCACATATCCTCTAGCAGATAAAATAAGCAGGCAAGAAAGAGAACTCAGTCATTTTCTTGGAATAACAGAGGGTTAAAGTTCCCCTCCTCAAGGAATAGACCAGTGTTGGCACTGACAATGCCAAGTGATAAATATTCAAGCCAGATATGAAAATAGGTTTTCTCAACATATTACTCTAGTTTATACCATGATGGGGCCATAAGGATTATCAGTTGCATGTTACAGGTCCCCATTATGCTTCTCAACCTACTCAACCAATATTTATCAGTTCAGTTCAGTTCACTTCAGTTTAGTCATGTAGTCGTGTCCGGCTCTTTGCGACGCCATGAATCGCTGCACCCCAGGCCCCCTGTCCATCACCAACTCCCGGACTTCACTCAAACTCATGTCCATCGAGTCGGTGATGCCATCCAGCATCTCATCCTCTGTCGTCCCCTTCTCCTCCTGCCCTCAATTCTTCCAGTCTTTTCCAATGAGTCAACTCTTCGCATGAGGTGGCCAGAGTACTGGAGTTTCAGCTTTAGCATCATTCCTTCCAAAGAACACCCAGGACTGATCTCCTTCAGAATGGACTGGTTGGATCTCCTTGCAGTCCAAGGGACTCTCAAGAGTCTTCTCCAACACCACAGTTCAAAAGCATCAATTCTTCGGCACTCAGCCTTCTTCACAGTCCAACTCTCACATCCATACATGACCACTGGAAAAACCATAGCCTTGACTAGACGGACCTTTGTTGGCAAAGTAATGTCTCTGCTTTTGAATATGCTATTTAGTTTTTTCATAACTTTTCTTCTAAGGAGTAACAGTTTTTAATTTCATGTCTGCAATCACCATAATGATTCAAATCAGGCCTGCACTGTCTAGACATCATATCCTGAACATTAACTATTAACTGTTATTATTGGTTTATTCTCTTGGGTATTTTTGCATGTATACTTTCTCTGACACTCAGTCATGTCCAAGTCTTTGCAACCCCGTGGACTGTACCTGCCAGAATCCTCTGTTCATAGGATTCTCCTGTCAAGAATACTAGAGAAGGTTGTGGTTTCCTCCTCCAGCATATCTTCCCAACCCAGAGATAGAACCCTTGTCTCCTGTGGCTTCTACATTGGCAGGCAGATTTTTCACCACTGAGCTACCTAGGAATTTTTACTGAAATATATTTTTTAACCTGATTTTACATGTCTTCCTTAGTTACATAACTTTCAGTGTTATCATTTTTTCACATGAAGAATTATTCTCCATGATACTGAATCATCTGGGGCAGAGATTCTCAAGGACAGATGTGATATTAAGGGAGCACATGGGTAATTTTAAAAAATGACAGAATAATCTGCATAGAACTTAATAAGGCCATGGTAACTAGAGAATATTTCCTTTTATCAAATAGGGGAGGGTTTATCCAGGATACATACCCAGGACTTTGTACCCTAGATCATTTCCATTTTGATTATAGAACTCTGCTCCCTCAATCATTCCAGTTAAGTTCTACTGAAAATCTGATATTTTCATCATTTATGAGTTTAGGCCTATAGGAAATTATTATTGAAGTGTAACCACATTAATTGAGGTGTTTAAATTATTAATATCTTAGACACTAAGCATACTAACACAAGATAATTTTAGCTTCAAGTCAAACTGCCGTAATATGTTCTTAAACTTAGAAATAAAAGTGAAAATTTTGTGATATTGACATATACTGATAAGAGGAAATGAATAACTTAACTTGGGAAAGTGTGGAATGCTGAGAATGGGATTTATCCAGGTTGCTTTTTGGAATGGTACCCCCTCATGTGGCAAGTCCTGTATTCCTGGAGGTAGAGGGAAGTGAGGGGAATGGGATCTGGTCTGAAGGATGTATACCAAAACAAGGAAACAGAGGCAGGAATCAAAAATTAGTATCATTAAATTAACCTATTTTTCTAGGTCCTCTACCTGGTCTGTGCATCTTTCTTTATTGTTACAATTTTAAAATAGTTCAGGAGCCTCTGGATTTGATCATACTTTCTTCCTTTCTTGGTCTAGAGGAGCAAATGGAAGGTAACAGGTAACAAAGTAGTGACTCAAATGAATGAATATTGCCAACAGCTTTTCCATGGCACTCAGGCAATGTATGGACCAAATTTAAAATGAAATTACAATGAGTTTAACTTTTATTATAATTATTCAGCATGGTCATCATATTTGTTTACAACTATGCATTACTAGGCAAGAATATTCAGAGTCTATGTTTACTGATGAACTGATAAACTTCACACAGTGACGGAACATGACCCCACACAAAGTAAGTCTTTTCATTGCTTCAGACTTTGATAGTGTTCATGCACCTTTGGGGATTCTTTAGAAGAAATTATACAAAGGTGTCTAATCCAAGAGAATCAGATGACCAAGAAAGAGCAGAACACTTAAATTATCTCCTTGTCTACATTATGTTAACTATATTAACAGCATCTTAAATGAAGAGAATATGAAATAATTTTTTAAAATTTTGCACAAAAAGATAAACTCATATCTTCATCCTTATTCTGTTTCCCATCAGGTGTTGTGCTATAGATAAATTAGACACAGTCAAAGATTAAAAGAAAAACAACCAAATAACTTGATTTGAACTTCATTATTTTTCTGTTATTATATCTAATAAGTTTCCAAGGTTCATATTCACT
>SJYC01069900.1:0-13235 GCA_006408675.1 Madoqua kirkii
AAATCCTGGTTTTCACATTCAATTCACTTACTAGTTGTTCATATGTGAGCAGTTTATTTTACCCTGTACTTCAATATCTTAACTTGTAAAATAAGGATAAACACTCAACAGTTTTAATAGCATTGTTGTGAAGATTAAATTAGATTCATACAAAACACTTAGGAAACTACTGATACATGGCCCTTAGTAAGCATCCAGTGATGTTTCATTTACAGAATGAAGTTAAATTGCAAAACTTTGTTGTCATATTTTTCTTTTAATGTTTCATTTTAGCTAAAAATTGCTAAAAATTGCTTTCTTAATCTTAGTTGTTTTAGTGTTTTATGTTGGGATGTTGCAATTTTTAAATAGTTTTTATTATTGGTTTAAAAATAGTAGCCAGGAATGCATTAAGATAGAAATGTCTTCCTAAACAAAAAAGAAGGTCATTTTTCTATTATAGTTGATTACTAACAGATATTATCTTTGAAGATATTTAAATTATTTTGCTCTGGTGCACTTGAATTTTTTGGTAGGCATATGGAGGTATTGTATGATACTAACGCTTAAGGGATGGTGGGAGATCTGCCTGGGCTTTTAAGGGAAACTTACCAGAGATTCTTGAAAAAATAGATCATAATTAAAGGTGGACAGGGTCCAGTTTAACACATTGCAGTGAAAGTGGCAAGACCTACAGCAGTAGGGGAATATATAGTCTGGAGCACTTGCAATAGACATGGAGAACAGCCCACTCAAGGGACATGTAAGCAGTTAGAAATGTAAGTCTAGAATCTGATGCAGAAGACACTTGGGATTGAATGTCGTTGAAATGGATGGAAAGGAATAGAAAAATGAAAGAACATCTAGTCTCTCTCATATAGCCCCACGCCATTTCATGTATAATGATCAGGTTTATGGAATGCTGCCTAAAACAATCGTGTGAGAAAGTACATTATCAAAGAAGCTCAGAAAAGAGAAGTTCAAGAACAATGGAATGGCCTCTGGTGCTGAACTCTCCCCGCTACCTCCCCACCTCCCCTATACTTTCTTCCTCTTCCTCTTTCCCTCTCCCCAACCCTGCCCCTTGGACTCTCTCTCTCCCCCTTGTTCTGACTAAACTGATAGGAATGCAGGTTCCTGAGAATTTGGCACTGAGGTCTTCGTGACTTTGGCAAGAGCAATTTCATCAAAGTCTAGAGAGGAAGCTAAGTCCACTGAAGGAATGGTTTGCAGAGCAAACGGAAAGTGAAGTGTTGAATTCACAAAGTGAATCTCTTCCACGGAGATGGCAGCAGAGAATGTTGGGAAGAAATGCTGTGTAAATATATTAGGGTTAGCAGCACATATCATTGTGCTGATTTCAGCAAAAGGAGAGCACAGCTTGAATGAACAAGAGAGGATAAAGACAGATGAGGATAGTGAAGTAGTACATTCATTCACCCTGTACTTTAGTGAGTAGAGAAAATAGTTTCTTTGCCGCTAACTGATCTGATTACTTAAGATTCTGTTGTTTTGAAGCTAATACACTAAGCTTTTCCCATTAAAATTGTTTTCCTTTCTTCTTAGGTTTAAACAATGTCTTTTCAATTTAAAATTTCTGTTAATTTCATTCATAGTGCTTTTCAAGTCTACTATGTCCTTCTATTTTTTTGTCTATTCATTTTTGAGAGCTGGATATTGAAACTCCAAAATAAAAATCTTAATTTGCCTACTTAAAAAAATAATAATTGTAATATATAATGGAACTATATGTATCTTTGGTCTGTATTTTTTGAGTCTGTAAATGTGTTATTATACTCCCACAGTTTATAAAACAAAACAGAAAGAAATTTTAAAAAGTCTGTCCATTTCAGACTGAACTTAACATCAAAGCTGATTCAGACTCCTTTAAATAGCATAGTATATTGGACTCCCCCCGCCCAAACTTAAGTGGTATCTGAGTATAAGGAAGAGGAGCAGACTTACTATGTTTTCAAGAAGAGAGGAGAGGGAACCTATACTTTTTGCATTTTAATTGACTGTTGCTGGTGTCCATTCAGGTGTGACTGGTCTCATCACTGGACCAGCTGGCCCCCAAAATTTGCCTGATCTCAATATTCCCATCTGTGGCATTCAGTTTTTTCTATTAGCATTCACATTCATTACACAATGTGAGTGACGTTACACAATCACATTCACATTCATTCACAAACTTCTGCACCCAAGATATTCACAGTATCCTAAAAAAGATATTGGGAGTCAAAAACACTGCCTTAATCATCTTCTTTCTATCTCTTTCCCACCACTGGTGCATTCTTTCTTCCACATAATTTGGACATGATGCCAAGCCTAGATTTCAAATTCTCCTAAGCTCATATATCTATCTCAAGTCAAGCCCAAGACAGAAAGTCATTAGCCTAAAATCTTTTAATTTCTCCATATATTATATCTGAAGTACTTTTTCACCTACCAGTGTAGGCCCTGTTATCAACTTTCCTGATTTTCTCTCTCTTACATTTTTTCCTTCACATTCTTTCAGGAACAGAAGGAATTATATTAACGATTTTAATAAGCTTTATGTCGTATATACGTATCTTCATTCAGTATGACTCAAGATCTAGCTCAGTGAAGATTTCCATGTCATTTTCAATCCAAGGACTATAAGAGCTAAATATTTATTTTCTTAGCCATCTCCACTGTAGGAGTAAACATGTGACTCAACACACTAACTAAATCTCTCCTGTCCTTAAGCTCCCTAGTTTAATATCAATCCACAGAGCAGAAGATATAAACCAGGTCCTGAGCTTACATTACCCTGCTTGTTTAACTTATATGCAGAGTACATCATGAGAAATGCTGGGCTAGAAGAAGCACAAGCTGGAGTCAAGGTTGCTGGGGAAAATATCAATAATCTCAGAAATGCAGATGACACCACCCTTATGGCAGAAAGTGAAGAGGAACTAAAAAGCCTTTTGATGAAAGTGAAAGAGGAAAGTGAAAAAGTTGGCTTAAAACTCAACATTCAGAAAGCAAAGATCATGGCATCTGGTCCCATCACTTCATGGGAAATAGATAGGGAAACAGTGGAAACAGTGTCAGACTTTATTTTTGGGGGCTCCAAAATCACTGCAGATGGTAATTGCCACCATGAAATTAAAAGATGTTTACTCCTTGGAAGTAAAGTCATGACCAACCTAGATAGCATATTGAGGAGCAGAGACATTACTTTGCCAACAAAGGTCCGTCTAGTCAAGGCTATGGTTTTTTCAGTAGTCATGTATGGATGTGAGAGTTGGACTGTGAAGAAAGCTGAGCACCAATGAACTGATGCTTTCAAACTGTAGCACTGGATGAGACTCTTGAGAGTCTCTTGGACTGCAAGGAGAGCCAACCAGTCCATTCTGAAGGAGATCAGCCCTGAGTATTCATTGGAAAGACTGATGCTGAAGCTGAAATTCCAATACTTTGGCCAGCTCATGCAAAGATTTGACTCAGTGGAAAAGACCCTGATGCTGGGAGGGACTGGGGGCAGGAGGAAAAGTGGATGACAGATGATGAGATGGCTAGATGGTACCACCAACTAGATGGCCATGAGTTTTGGTGAACTCCGGCAGTTGGTGATGGACAGGGAGGCCTGGTGTGCTGTGATTCATGGGGTCGCAAAGAGTTGGACACAACTGCGGACTGACCTGACCTGAACAGATTGAAAGGCAAATGATAAATGAGTTAATGACTTAGATCTGCTTTATTTGTGTATGACTTTTTTACTTCAGCATTTTTTTCATCCAAATAGTATTAAGAAAGCCATTTTTGTCAACACATAGATGAAACATAAAGCAATTGTTACTTGCCCATGATTGCCATTCATCCAGGTGGATGTTTAGAAGAGTGATTCTGGCAGGCAAGCTTACTGCGGTCAGCAACGAGGATGAGAGGATGACAGGCTTAGGGATACTTTTAATCTTGGGTAATTTCATTTGATGTGTGTATTACGTTGTTGTGTTCAGTGTCAGTTTTGTCTTCCCCCCCCCCCAGTGTCAGTTTTAATGAATGAATATCTCCATCTCTAGTATGTTAGCAACACTTCATGAAGTGCTGCCAAACTGGCTACCTGGCTTTATCACAGTAACCCAGGGAGCTTTATAACAGTATTTATTTCTTATCTTACACCCAGATAGGCTCAGCAGGTATTCAGCGGGGCATTAGCATATACACATGCTCTTTCCCCTCCCCACCCCGCTCTCTTCTAATTTTCTTTTTTCTTTCTCCTCATTCTTTCTCTCCTTTCCTCTATTCTGATGGGTAGGTGGGTCTGTAAACTCTTCTCTATATTATCTCCCAGGTAAATTGTGCAACTATATGTCATTTTTATATGCATTCCAAAGTTGGCATCCCTAAAACTTGCTGTTCATACTGTCCTAACTGAATTACTCTAGCTTTAAACAAATCTAAGGAAACTAATATTCAAGTAAAAATCAAGTTTGTGCAGAAGTATTCTCCACCCATAGGTGGTTTAGATGTTGTCAGGATGGTGTCTGTAGCACATGGACTGTCTCTATGAAATATCATGAGTATAAATACGAACCAGATGGGAAGATCATTGTTTTAAGTACATCATTTAGTAAATCATAATTCCTCAAGCAATGCTTTATAATAGGTGAAGCATTGTGAACATTCTGTACTGAAGCTTCTGGAGATTCTTCTTCAACAAGGATGAGAGTTCTGATTCTCAGATCAGGTGATGTAAACGAGGGACTCGATGTTCTGGGAATGCACCTCTAGGGTTCCTCGGATGTGCAACTCCAACACCAGGTGTCTGTAAATAATTTACTGATGTTGCCTTTTAAAGTGTGCTCCAACTCTAACCTCACATTAAATCAAAACTATTCAGTGTACAAGGAGCTGCTGTCACTGAAGACCACTTTTGAGGCTCTGTGGTGCTGAACACGTTGAAGCTTGGGTTCTCTGGTGCATATGGATGCCAATCTTTTTCCACCTAGTGTTTTTCAACCATGTTGTTCAGTTCTGGAAAGAAAGTAAAAAGCAAGAGGAGAAGGTCCCTAACTGTATTATGCTTGAATCTTTAGAGTGAGAGCAGATGGTAATTGAAGAAACTTTTTTTTAACTTATTGACATAATTAAATAATATGAACATATGATATTAAACAACTATAGAAATAATTGGGGTGTCAAGAAACAAAATTTTTGAGAAGGTGATAAATAAGCTGATCTCTGTAAAGTCATATAAAAATGTGGCCAAGGAGTGCATTCCCCATCCCCCTTCTGGAGTAGCCATAATTGCAGAGAAAGCAGTTTGTAACATTTTCCCTCTTTAAGGCCTCCTGGGCCACATTCTCTTACATGATTGGCTTCAAGTCACGTTTTCCATTTGCAAAGCCCTTGTTAAGTGTGGGAGGCATTGCTTTACTTCCTGACTGCTACTTCCTAACTGCGAGCCCTCTACCGCTTCTCCCCCTTGCTCACATTGCAAATTTCATTCTAATGATTCGCTACTTGTTTTGTTTGTTTATTTGAAAAGTTCTCACTACCACCCTTTCCTCTGGTAAAAGATGGATGCTTTTCTCAGAGGGGAAATGATTATATGCAGTTTGGATGGGATTGATCCCTTTCCAGAATGTGGAAAGGAGAAGTGGCAAGGAGACCTGGGCCCGGCTAAGCAGAATACTCTAGATAATTGGTTCCTCTAGGTGACCGATGTGGTGTTGGGCCCATCACCCAGTATATGCCGTGATACAATGAAGGATGGGCTGTTTCTGGCCAATTCAAAGCTGGGGGTGTGGAGGCTGATAGAAGTATATTTCCCGATACTGGGAATTTTAACCATCTAATCAGAGAAGAAAGGAATCCCACAGATACTTAGTTAGATGAGTAATAATTCCCCTTTAAATTGTTAGAAAGATGATTGTTATAGAAACTGAAATGCTGCTATCATCTGCAAAAATGACTATCTTAATGCACTCATTTTTCAAATGTCAAGTCACAGAAAATGAACCACTTGGTGTTTTTTATAAACACACCTATTTTCTATATTCAAAAGTTCACATGCTATTCCACTTGATGTGCTTTTTAGAATTTTGTTATATGAAACTATTGTAAAAATTTTATTTTACATCCCCTCTTTCCCTAATTTGGGCTTCCTCAGTAACTCAGATGGTAAAGCATCTGCCTGCAATGCAGACCTGGGTTAAACCCCTGGGTCGGGAAGATCACTTGGAGAAAGAAATAGCAGCCCACTCCAGTATTCCTGCTGAAGAATTCCATGGACAGAGAAGCCTGGTGGACTACAGTCCATGAGGTCGCAAAGAGTTAGAAATGACTGGGTGACTAACACACACACTCTTGCCCTAATTTAAGAAGGATCCAGAGAGGAGAGTGCTAAAAGTATTTTCACAATGATACTGGTTTTGGGTAACAGCTCACCTAATGAATAAGGCAAGTCTTGAGTTTTAATGTTCAACTCAGTTTGTCTAAATAAAATATCCATCATTTTCTATTAAATTATTATATTGCATTTGTTATATTTAAGAGTCTATGAAATGCCTCTCTGTATTCCAAGAAAATATTCAATTTTTTATTCTTGCTTTGCTGTTCACTGTGTACTCCACCATCTAAATAATTCATTAAAGTGTTGAATCAGACTTTCCCAATACTTACTCATCTTTGTTTCTTGTTTCTAAGCTAGTTTCCTATTTATGACAAGCCAGTAACCTTGCATTTTGCCGTTCCTGTAATTTTTGTGTAACTTTAGGTATGAAAACTCATTCAAGGCATTTTAAAAGTTTAGAGATTGTATTCTGTGTTTTCCTCATTATCCAAGAATGGATATTTCCTGCAAAGAAAGCCGATAGATTTGTCAGGCACAGTTTTCTCTTGACAGGAGCCATGCTGTCATGTTATTGACTGAGGCATCTGAAATTCTCGCTAACGTTTCTACAATTATTAATAGCTTTGTCCCCTCTTTACAACCACCTTTTATTCCTCTGAGAAGAATTCATATTTAACATAAAAGGATCCATCTTCCACTTGAAAGCTTGATTTGTGTTGGATGGTAGTATGATCAATATGAAGCACTCACGTGTTCTTTCTGCTAACACGCTGGTTACACCAAATGTATGGACTGAATGTTTGTGCTACCTCTTCAAGTTAATGTGCTGAAGCTCCACCTTTCCCGTGCAACTGTTTTTGAATATAGGGCCCTTCTAGAAGTAATTAAGGTTAATATAGTCATAAGTGTAGGGCCCTGAGCCCAGAGAATTCTCCTGTATAGGAAAAGAAGAGAGCAGAGTGCAATCTTTCTGCGCGTGCACACACCGAGGAAAGACCACGCGAGCACCAGTGAGAAGCAGTGGCCTACTGCAGAGTCCTCACCAGGAACCATCCACGCCGTCACCCTGATCTTAGGCCTTCAGACTCCAGGACTCTGAGAAAGTGAATTTCCATTGTTTAAGTCACTCACACTACGATCTTTCGTCGTGGAAGCCTGAGCAGACTGATACTATATTTTTGAGACAAAGACAGCATGCAGGAGAGAGCAATGGCTTTTCCTGCTCTAACGTTTTTTCTAGTCAACTTATTTTTAGTTGTTGTTGTGATTGATGTTTGCTAGTGCATCTTCTTGTTTTCTGTGCCTCTCGTCTCATGCATATTTGCTGACTGAAGAAATAAAGCTAGAAATAGAGGTGAAAGTGCAGCATTTTCTTATAAAATGGTATCCTCAACTTGGTTAGAGTCTATGGTTAATCTGGATGGCTTCAGGACATACTTATTGAGTCTCTGTTAAGTACTGGGATCCTGACAAGAAATCTGGGATAAATAAGTAACTAAAAGCTGAGTTTTATTTCAGAGGGAGTTGGGTTGTGTAATCAAGTGGGACACACAATAAACAAATAAGTGAATCAAACTGTATGCTAGAGCTGATACCTGGAATGGAAAAAATGAGAACATAATAAAATATTGGGTGAACCCTGGCAGTATTGTCAGGGGATTCCCTGGAGGCTAAGCTGGTAAAAGAATCTGCCTGAAATTTGGGAAGATATGGGTTTGATTCCTGGGTTGGGAACATCCCCTGCAGAAAGGAAAGGCTACCCAGTCCAATATCCTGGCCTGGAGAATTCCATGGACTGTATAGTCCATGGGGTCGCATGTGGGGCCCTAAATGGGAAACCTCAGGAAAAAAAAGGGTCTAGCTTTACCGTTGGAAATGGTTGGAAACTAAGATGGCGCCTGGCAGAAGTGATAGGGGCGAGGTCTATGTTGTTTGTCAAAGTTTTTGATTGGCTCTCTTGATTTCTGTGCAAGTGGATAACGGTGATCACCATAGAAGGCACATGATGATCTGACCTTTAACATGATTGGTGCATCTATGGAAAGTCCCTCCTAAACCCCCCTGCTTGCCTATATAAGCTGGGAGTTTGTAGCAATGAAGTGGAACTGCTTGGACGAAATCCCTGTCGCATCTGATTGTCTCTCGCTCGAGGGGGGGGGGGGGCTGGGTTGGCGGACAGCAGGCTCACCTCTCCTCGGGAGCCCTCGGCTTTGCTGAGGGAAGTTCCACTGCCTCTGCTCTTTCTGCAGAGCGCCCCCCGCAGTCGCAAAGAGTCAAACATGACCGACTTTCACTATCACTTTGGCAGTGTTGTCAAAGAAGGAAGGTAATAGAAGATGAAGTCAAAGAGACATTGGTTTCAACGGCTTTAAAGGGCAAGATTTCTTCACCCTGGCATGGAGTGAAACAGAGAGAGTACTCATGAACTGTGATTGGAAACATTATTTTCAGTCTCAGTATGTTGGGCTGAAGAGAGGATCACCCCCCTCAAGATATGCACATCCTAATCCTAATCTCCATAACCTTTCTGAATGTTTTATCTTACAACACGGCAGTTCAGTTCAGTCGCTCAGTCGTGTCCGACTCTTTGTGACCCCATGAATCGCAGCACGCCAAGTCTCCCTGTTCATCACCAACTCCTGGAGTTCACTCAGACTCATGTCCATTGAGTCAGTGACACCATCCAGCAATCTCATCCTCGGTCGTCCCCTTCTCCTCCTGCCCCCAGTCCCTCCCAGCATCAGAGTCTTTTCCAATGAGTCAACTCTTCGCATGAGGTAGCCAAAGTACTAGAGTTTTAGCTTTAGCATCATTCCTTCCAAAAAAATCCCAGGGCTGATCTCCTTCAGAATGGACTGGTTGGATCTCCTTGCAGTCCAAGGGACTCTCAAGAGTCTTCTCCAACACTATAGTTCAAAAGCATCAGTTCTTCACAGTCCAACTCTCACATTCATACATGACCACTGGCAAAACCATAGCCTTGACTAGACAAACCTTAGTTGGCAAAGTAATTTCTCTGCTTTTGAATATACTATGTAGCTTGGTCATAACTTTTCTTCCAAGGAGTAAGAGTCTTCTAATTTCATGGCTGGAGTCACCATCTGCAGTGATTTTGGAGCCCCCCAAAATAAAGTCTGACACTGTTTGCATTGTTTCCCTATCTGTTTCCCATGGAGTGATGGGACCAGATGGCATGATCTTCGCTTCCCTAATGTTGAGCTTTAAGCCAACTTTTTCACTCTCCTCTTTCATCAAGAGGTTTTTTAGTTCCTCTTCACTTTCTGCCATAAGGGTGGTGTCATCTGCATATCTGAGGTTATTGATATTTCTCCCAGCAATCCTGACTCCAGCATGTTTCTTCCAGTCCAGTGTTTCTCATGATGTACTCTGCATATAAGTTAAATAAGCAAGGTGACAATATACAGACTTGACATACTCCTTTTCCTATTTGGAACCAGTCTGTTGTTCCATGTCCAGTTCTAACTGTTGTTTTCTGACCTGCATACAGATTTCTCAAGAGCCAGGTCATGTGGTCTGATAGTCCCATCTCTTTCAGAATTTTCCACAGTTTATTGTGATCCACACAGTCAATGGCTTTGGCATGGTCAATAAAGCAGAAGTAGATGTTTTCTGGAGCTTTCTTGCTTTTTCCATAATCCAGCAGATGTTGGCAATTTGATCTCTGGCTCCTCTCCTTTTCTAAAACCAGCTTGAACATTGGGAAGTTCATGGTTCACATATTGCTAAAGCCTGGCTTAGAGAATTTTGAGCATTACTTTACTAGCGTGTGAGATAGGTGCAATTGTGCAATAGTTTGAGCATTCTTTGGCATTGCCTTTCTTTGGGATTGGAATGAAAACTGACCTTTTCCTGTCCTGTGGCCACTGATGAGTTTTCCAAATTTGCTGGCATATTGAGTGCATCACTTTTATAGCATCATCTTTCAGGATTTGAAACAACTCCACTGGAATTCCATCACCTTCACTAGCTTTGTTCATAGTGATGCTTTCTAAGGTCCACTTGACGTCACATTCCAGGATGTCTGGCTCTAGGTAAGTGATCACACCATCATGATTATCTGGGTCATGAGGATCTTTTTTGTACAGTTCTTCTGTGTATTCTTGCCAATATGTCTGGTGGTTTGCAAATGTTATTAAGGATCTTGACATGGGGATTATCCTTGACTGCCTGGTCAGTTCAATGTAATCACAGGGGTCTATCTGAGAGGGAGGAAGAAGCATTACAGCTAGAGAAAGAAAAGTAGAGGAAGGAGCAGAAATAGGAGAGAAACGCTTTGAAGATGAAGGAAGGGGCCACTAGCCAAGGAAAGTATGTGACCTCTAGATGCTAAAAAGGCAAGGAAAGAGATCCTTCCCTAGGGCTTCCAAAAGAAGCAGAGCCCCACCAACATCTTGATTTTGCTTTTGCTTTTCAGTCACTAAATCACGTCCAACTCTTCACGACCCCATCAACTGTAGCCCACCAGACTCCTCTTTCCATAGGATTCTCCAGGCAAGAATACCAGAGTGAGTTGCCATGCCCCTCTCCAGGAGAATGTTCCCAATCCAGGGATCGGGATCGAACCCAGGTCTCCCACATTGCAGGCAGATTCCTTATTGTCTGCGCCACCAGGGAAGCCATAGAAATGTACAGTAGTTTCTACTGTTGCTGTAACAAATTACCATAAATTAAGTAGCTTAACAGGCTTCCCAGGTGGCTCAATGATAAAGACTCCTGCCAAGCAGGAGACAGAGAAGAATGCAGGTTGCCTCCGTGGGTCGGGTAGATCAATATGTCTGGTGGTTTGCAAATGTTATTAAGGATCTTGACATGGGGATTATCCTTGACTGCCTGGTCAGTTCAATGTAATCACAGGGGTCTATCTGAGAGGGAGGAAGAAGCATTACAGCTAGAGAAAGAAAAGTAGAGGAAGGAGCAGAAATAGGAGAGAAACGCTTTGAAGATGAAGGAAGGGGCCACTAGCCAAGGAAAGTATGTGACCTCTAGATGCTAAAAAGGCAAGGAAAGAGATCCTTCCCTAGGGCTTCCAAAAGAAGCAGAGCCCCACCAACATCTTGATTTTGCTTTTGCTTTTCAGTCACTAAATCACGTCCAACTCTTCACGACCCCATCAACTGTAGCCCACCAGACTCCTCTTTCCATAGGATTCTCCAGGCAAGAATACCAGAGTGAGTTGCCATGCCCCTCTCCAGGAGAATGTTCCCAATCCAGGGATCGGGATCGAACCCAGGTCTCCCACATTGCAGGCAGATTCCTTATTGTCTGCGCCACCAGGGAAGCCATAGAAATGTACAGTAGTTTCTACTGTTGCTGTAACAAATTACCATAAATTAAGTAGCTTAACAGGCTTCCCAGGTGGCTCAATGATAAAGACTCCTGCCAAGCAGGAGACAGAGAAGAATGCAGGTTGCCTCCGTGGGTCGGGTAGATCCCCTGGAAGAGGAAACGGCAACCCACTCCAGTATTCTTGTCTGGAAAATCCCTTGGACTGAAGAACCTGGCGGGCTACTGTCCAAGGGATCACAAAGAATGAAACATGACCCAGCAGGCACACATACATTTCTAACTGAAATGTATTATTTGTTAATTTAGGAGAATTAATAGTATATGTGACTTTATCATGAAAATAAATTATGGATATTTTATGTCAAATGGAAGTATTTCAGTTTATGAATGTATCTAAAACTATTTTTTATGGCCACGATCACTTCAAAACTGCAGTATTTATCAAGCCAGCACTAGGGAAAACCAACTTTATGTAATACCTTACTGAAAAAGCCTATCATTGCTGTACCATAAATTTCTTCATATACTTAATATTCTGATAGCAACACTTCAATATAGTTGAGTTCCTTTGAAATCTTGAAATAGTTTGCACTTGGAAATGTTAATTTGAAGTAGGGTTCACAGGCTTAATCAGACTTCAGAAAGCACCCTTGGAATAAAATGCTTATATTTCCTACTATAGGACTTTCATACTATAATGGCTTAGACTTTTACTCAGAGGAAAAGGAAGGCCCATGATAAAAGAGTAATATGACTCCACAGAATTTTTTTAAAAGGATCATCTTGGCTACCATGTTGAGGAAGTATCATTGGAGGCAAATATCTCGGCAAGAAACAATGGTGTTCAGACCAGTGTGGTAATGGTATAGTGATAAGGAAAGATCCATTTTTTATTGTATTTTGAATTTTGAGCCAATGGGATTTCCTTAAGAGATATATATAAAGTCAGCAAAAACAGATTTCTACTGTTGTCTGTGTATACATTTGTTTCTCTGATTATTTTATTATTTATATTTGGGTGGTGAAAGAATTGCCAGAGGGACTTCTGGAGTATGTAAGAGGAATGAGCCCTGATGCATAGCAAGCAGCCTGGTTTTTCATATTTGCAGTGATAAACTTCTCTATTTCCAGAAATAAAACTGTAGTACCTTATTTTGCAGCTCTAATTCTTGAACTCTCCCTTCTTAATTCTTGAAATTCTAATTTTCCAAACTAATCTAACACCCTCCAAAGATACAAGGCAGAGGTGAAAGCATTAATAATAATAGTGGAGAATAACTGACCCAAGGGTAGTCATGGAGAAGGTTGCTGCTAAAAAATACTTTTGTTGTGCAAATAAGAGCTCAAAATTCCTTTTTAATAAAAGCAAGCCAACCCTGGCTTCAGCACTTTGTTTATACAAAACAGTTTGCTATGTGCTGTAAAAAACAGGGCCTTTGCTTCCAAGAATGTGCTTTGTTTAGGAGAAATTATATGTACTTGAGAGATACTCAGTTCAGTTCAGTTCAGTCACTCATTCATGTCTGACCCCATGAATCACAGCACGCCAGGCCTCCCTGTCCATCACCAACTTCTGGAGTTCACTCAGACTTGTGCCCATCGAGTCAGAGATGCCATCCAGCCA